>APFE030156036.1:67165-80471 GCA_000404065.3 Pinus taeda
AACATAGTGTCTGTTGGAATGATTTTTAAATTGTAACATTTGAATCTGGATGGCTGCTCACAAACTTCCCATTTGGAGTTGCATCCATGTTCCTACCTCTTCCAACGCTCCACCTGAAGTGGTAAGACTCTTGTCTTAGGTAAAATTCAATTGTAAGAATAATTCCTCTGCTTTTAATCATGCTCTTCAATTTATTCAAATAGTTTCAAGTTATGATGTTCAAAGAATTGATGAAGGCGTTTTATGCAGAATTTTTACTCTTACATTCACGACGGAAGCTAGAAAATGGTGCAGAACCCTCCCAGTTGCATCGATTCACAGTTGGGACCAATTCGTCAAGACTTTCATTTTTGAATTTTATTGTTATGACTATGACGAGGTATATGATGAAATTGATTATCTACGGAAACAAGATGAATCTATTAGGGATTTTAATATGCGATTTCATCTTAATTGTCTAAAGTACGATCTTGAAAGTGAACTCATAGATGAAGAATCTTTAGATTATGCTGAACACTCCCTGCCTCCTATGTCTGATCAAGCAGAAATTAGTCTGAGTTTTGTCTCATTTCTTTCTAATATGAACGAGAATTCCAATTTGAATATACAAATCGCTCATAATGAAGAAAGTCCACAAAGCCTAGGAGTCATCCATGCTCTAATACAAGAAGACAAAAGCGAGAACATTGCAGGGAAGCCTTCCGTGGAACCAGGAGATGACTTTGATACAAGGTCAGATAATATTGTTGCAAGTCAACGGATGTAGATGCCAAGGTTAGAACAACAAACTATTTCTCTTTCAAAAAGTATCAATACACAAAGGTATGAACTAAAGCCCGATTTCTGTGATGAATCTGATGAATGAAGATTTTTCCATGATTATATTCTCAAATGCATTGTCTCAGAATCACATTTTTCTCTTTATCCTGATGTTTTTAGTGATGATAACTTTTCCCCTCTCAATATTGAAGATACCTCAAAAAGCACAGAGGATTATTCAAATGAGTCATCATTAGGTTTTCAAGATAAAGAGATAGCTATAGAACATCCTTTGATTATTTTCAAACAAGAACCACTTGACCTTCCTTGTCTAAAAATATATGACGAAAAAGAGAAATCTAGGGAAACATGTAAAATCATTTACGATGGTTACTTTGCCAACGATGATGTTATTGATTTATCTCAAGTAACCCATAAAAACTCAAAAAATGAGAGATATTCTAATTCAGAAATCATATCATTCAATACTCATTTCAAAGCGAAAGACTATTCACCTAATTTTACTATCCAAGACAATACCCCGATCTATGATTCATATCATGAAGAACCCTCCATGCTTGTTCACAATCATAACTTGTCTTCTGATTCACAAGACCTGGCCAGTTCTTGTGAACAAAAAAATATTCCAAGCCAATCCCAGTTGTGTTGTAACATTATTTGTACAAATAATCATTTCTTTCTTTCTCACTTGCACTCATTTTGTACAAAATCGGATTGTGTTCTAAATTGTCAGACTTTTGATAGATTACTCTGGTATGTCGAGCACATTATTAAAGAACATCCAAAAGATGAGCTACCATTTTGGAAAGCTAAACTATGTCAAGGAAGTACAGAACTTCCTCTATTACGAGATCATCAATCCATAACAGAAATTCATCCTCATTTTTATGATCCAATAGATATCCAGTTGGAAAGAAGTTTCCATGAGAAAGAAATTTCGGACAGAATTCCAACTGAAGCTATACATTCTTATTCCACATCCAACATTAACAGTCCAGGAAAAGTTTCGTTCTTAACACTAATGTTGGAAAGTTACATACGTGTAGGAATAAAAATGAGAAGATGGCTCCACTGGAAATATCATTTCACCTAGTCAAATTTTTGTATACAGTTAGAGTAGGAGTAGGAGTAATTTAGTTAGGTTATTAGGTTTACTTTTAATAGTTGGTAGGAAAAATAAGAGAAGAGGTTATCCCTATTCTCTACATAACCCTAAGGAATTTCTACCTCTCATTTCGTTCTTTAGAGAATAAAAAAGAAAAAGTGTTAAAATGGGTTTTTCTCTGAAAAGTTGTAAATAACCTTAAGCGGGATAAAGGATCATTACTGGGTAATAGGTAACCCTGTTGAGGCTATGGATGCCTGTTGGCAGCAGAGGCTCTACCTGCGACAAAGAAGCATATTTAAGAAAAAGGCTGCTATACAGGGAAGACTTTATTTTAATTTTTATTTCAAGACCAAGTAATGGCTGATGTAAATGCAAGGACAAGCTAAGGATACAAGTAATTAAAATAGAAAGGGGTTGAAACAAAATATCATTGACAGTTTGAAGTATAATATGTTTTATCTTTCTATAATAAAGTTTAAGTTTTCTGAGAAAATTTTTGTTTTCGGAAGTTTGAAAAACGTCAATAGAAGATCAGAGATAATTGGTTCTCCCAAGTGAATCGCCAATTGTTGTGGCCAGCAACAACCCCCCTTGTTCATTTAAGTGTTGTCCAAAATACTAAATGAATGGGGACCCTTAGTTAATTTTTAAGAAAAAATGCAAGTTTTTCCCTTTCTTCAAAATAAGGTTACCATCGTAAGCTTAGAAAGGTCTTTTGAATATTTTTAACCTAAGTCTACGATGAGGGAAATATCTTTAAAACTGTGTTGCAAAAAAGATTAGGAAATGCCTTCATTCCCCTATAATATTAGTATGCGCAAGACCCTCATGTTAAGCATAACATCGCATCGCAATGAAGTAATGCTCATAAGGAAAAACTTTAAGATCTATCGATCTGCGATAACACCGATCACAAGATCGCATATCGCAGAAATAAACTGCCAATATTTGACAAACATTAAACTTCTGCGACCTGCGATGTTGCGATCGCTGTGATGGTGCAATCTGCGTTGGTGCAATCTACGATCTTGCGATTTGCGATTGGCGTGATTTGCGATGGCACGATCCTCGATGTTACGTAAGAAAATCATGAATCACTTAATCATGAATCGTTGGGGCACGCCATTCAAAGAAAAGCCACTTACCATAATCTGACTCAATATCATGCGCTTTTAATGATAGTAAATGGATTAGTTGTCCATTATTAATGAAATAAAGACGTGTGCTTTTGTAAAGAATTACTTCACGTAAAGTGGCATATTTGATATATCTGTTGCATTTAAAACTCTCCCATCACCTTTCTTAATCAGTCATTTCCACTTCACTCGTAATCTGAAGGAACGAAGAGCTAAGACGATTCAAAGCCAAATACAAGAGCAAAGGGGAAAGAAACATAAAGCTCAAGCCTCCGAGGCAAAGGAAAAGACAAAGGACATGGCGCCTTTGTATACAGACACTGCCTGCAACAGGGACGCGGGAATTTTCACATGGGAAAGCATGTATAGGCTGCTGGAGGAATAAAATCCTAGAGTAATGAAAGTTGATACTATCGCAGGCTCACAACGCTCTTCTGAGGCATCTTTGGAGGAGCTAGCATGTTCATTTCTTCACCGAATAGCAACTAGACCCAAAATTTTACCATATACAGATATGATCAAGTGGATACTTGACAATGTAGAGTTGCACAACAGACAATTCAAGGTTCAAGGACATGGGCTCATAGGTTCATTTTCCGCGCAAGACTTAAAGCTTATGTATCATCTTCCTGAACTGGAAACGACTTACAATGCACAATTTGTCAAGAAATTTGCAGCAGAGTACCCAAACCTATCAGAGACCACTAAAGATAGGTCTAGAAAAGAGGAGCCGCTCAAAAGGGACAAAAACGGTATGTACAACACTGGTTCCCTCACCTCCCCGTATTGTTTTGTTGCGGCCATGCTTTGTAGACTATTTGGGATTCCGGACATCAATAAATTTTTGTCTGAATGGCTACCACTAATAGACGCTGCCACAAATGCTGATATTATGGATTGCGCCAAGATATTTTCCAATAATCTATACACGGCTGTTATGAATTACTGGTCTAAAAGATCCTTGTCTCAAAGGGTCTATCCTCCTTTTTATCTGTCTACGCATATTATGGATTCTATTTGTTATGTGTCTAAATTCCCCACTATGGGTTGGAAATGGACTACCCAGGACCCGTTACCTATTCATGTTTATCATAAAGTGTTATGGGATTCCCAGTTCGCCCCACACTTCTATCATATTTGTCACGGGCTTATCTTACCCCTATATACAATGATGTATGATGAAGAACCCCCGAGGTGCTCACCCGAGGCACAAATAGACATCATCCCCATCGCAAGATGGTTCGGGGAAGAATGGTTCACTTTAATTTAGAGTGTTTGGAGCACTGTACCTCCACATGTCCTACCTATATATGTACCCGATAAACTTTTGGCTCGGGAAATTTCCTATCAGACCTGCTCAGAAGGTGGCCTGACCAAAGACCTAAAAGACAAGAAGAAGGCCATATGGCCTCAATTTCCTGTAGCTTGTGGGACCTTCTCCTTGTTCGATGTAGGACACGCTTTCGCCGAAGTGGAGAATGTGATGTGTCTACAATTATTTAAATTCCTAGCTCGACCATTTGACCTAAATAATGTTGCCCAAGATTTCACAACGAGCGTCAAAATAAAAGTATTCGTTAGAAAGAAAGATTTGTTTGATGATTTCTTTCAGGGTAGAAGCTCACTCCAGGAAGTTTTGCGGAAGCTCGGTCGAAGTTGTCTCCAAATGACCTCCAAAGATTCATGTTGTACAAGGAAAGAAGGCTGGCCAGTGTTCCTCTAGAGAAGCTGCGACTGCCTGCCAGAGAACCAACTCCCAGCGTCAGCCTCAATGGAAACTCTAGCACTTCCAGATCCAAATCTAACACTGCCCAAGGAGTGCCTAAACATTATAAAAATTCTGGAAGCGACCAAGAAAAAAGTGAAGAAACAACTAAAGATACAGCTCAGTCAAGTGCAATGTCGCGACAGTAAGTTATTGCCTCCCCGCCAAGAGATGTCCCCTCTCCCATCATTAAAGTGCCGCTCGTCACAACAGAGTTAGACAAACAATGGGAAACCTTCAACGGGCTGATCAACCTTGAAGGGAAAGCCCCAAGAACACCTGTGAACAACACACAGGTAATGCAAGAAATGGTTTCGACCGTAGTCAACAGTGTCACAGAAACGGAGCACAGTCATATCGCTCCACCTTCTGAACTTCTACTTAATGTAGAAGAAATTCCCCCACTGGATATATTCTATAGTCCCCAACATAAAGCAGTTGTAAGGAGAGAAAGGAAGAAAAGAAAACTAGAAAATACACTGTCACAGGATGCTGAACATTTGGACGTCTTATGGAAAGACCCCAACAATAACCCGAGAGAGAATCTCACAAAGTTGTCTCAAATCGCAGGAGCATATGCTTTTGCAACTATTGACAAGGCATCAGAAGTTCAGCAACTATTGAAAGAAGAAGAAAATCAAATATAGCTACTACAACGACAGTTACAACAAGCCAATGCTAGTGTTGAAGCGTCCAAACAGCTCAAGAAATTGCTGGAAGATTTTCAGCAGATGCAGATAAGCTATCAAAGAAGTCTAGATGAAAAAGGAAAGCAGCTGCAAACTTTACAAGAAATGCATAAAGATGAGCCTAAGCTTGCCAAATTTGTTTCAGAATCTATTGACTTAAATGAGCAACTTCTGCAGCAACAGGAAGAGTTGGGACGTAAGATATCACAGTGGAGTCACTATTGCGAGCTAAGCGATAAAATCACCAATCAAGTGGCGGACTTGCGAAGTGACTATGATCAGAGTGACAGACGAGTGACAGAATACTTAGCTTGGTAGGACGGAGAGGAAGGAAAAAGAGCAAGTGCACCTAGAATAAATGAGAATCATAAAGAATTGCTCTTTAATAAATGGGATGATCAAATCAGGCAGGCGGAACAAGCAGCGGAGACAGCAGCCACGCAGGCAAGCATTCTTATCGACTGCGTAAATGAGAATTTACACAGGGCCAACTTAATCGCAGAAACCACCCTGGGGTACCTACCAAATAAATCACGACTAGAGGCAGAATGGAAACAGAAGGCACAAGAAAAGGGAAAAGCGATCTAGGCATTGAACATGTTAAATTGGGAGTGTTACTAGGCATACTTGTTCAAGCCACACAGTCAATGGATGACTGTGAAATGCATCATAAACTCAGCCGAGAAAGTAGTGCCAGCTCTCATAGATTCTGTTTTCGCAGCCCAGCTCAGCGCAGAAGTTGGCCAACCAAATCTTCTCAAGTCCATGATGAATACTTGGAGTTTTAAGGACCAAGTACAGAAGTAGCCTTATTTTTAGAAGTTTTTTTTTTCTTTTTATTTAGATTAGAAAAAGGACGGTCATTTGAAAACCGTATCCTAAATTTTGTAAAGACACTATTATTAGAGTTAGGAAGTAGTATTTTAACCCTTCTCATGCATTTAGAGAAGGGTCCAGAGATTTGTCAAAAACTTGTCCTCGGAACATGCACTTCTGCACCCTCAGAGGAGGTTTTGATGAATGGATGGATCGAGATTTATTAATATTTGCATTTGATTTCTGCTACTGATGTTGCACTTTTGTACTCTTAGTAGATGTTAGAACAAGTAGAGATAAATAGTTTTTGCTTGAAGTTTGTGAGTAGAATTAGTCATAAATGGTACTATTATCTCTTGGCCATTTCTGCTTATATTCTTTAAGTGATATACAGTTTTCAGTTGTTTATATGTTATTGCATGAATGTATGAGTTACCATTTGGCACTTCTGTACGGTGGAATCATTTATTTATGTCTGATATATGAATAACTTATTATGCGATACGTTGTTCACAACTGTTTTGCCTAACTTCTTATGCAAAATGGTTTATCTTAATTGATTTCTATTCTTATGATAGCTGAATGATCTTTATTACCAATTGTTGTTTGAAATCTCTTTAGATCGCATAATAGAAGATATACATCCCCGGTTAACGTAGATTAGATGTGTTGTTTCTCATTAGATTACAATATCATAGAGTTAGTTTAAGAATCTGAATTAAATTAGCTTTAAAGTACTCTTAGATCAGCATTATCCAACTCTACACACACACACACACCCTTAGATTGGGAAACTGGTCCCATTATCCCCAGTCGGACTCGCTATACCAAACGGATAAGGAGTTGCCAACCAAGGTCCGGACCGGGTGGGTATCCCCCTTGTTGTCGACCCGCTTTTCGGGGCTTCAACACTTCTATAGATCAGTAAGCCATGATGAGAAAAAATGTTGAAGTTATCACTTAATGATGGAGCGCACTACTGATAGTTATAGACTGCAAGTTGAAGGACATACACACGAGGAGCAAGTCCAACATGTTGGTCGAGGAGGATTTCAAGGATGAGGATGATGATTTGGTTGAGGACATAGCCAAATTATCTGTTACAATTGTGGATAGGTCAGACACTTCACAAGAGTGTTATAACCCTATGACAACCTACAATTATTGTAAATCTTTTGATCATGTGATAGAACAATGCCTTGTCCTTATTGTTGGGCCTTGCAATTTTCATTCACTTTCATTACATTTTCACTTATATTTCCATACTGTCACCTTCAGTCCCCTCTATTCCATTAAATTTACCTTACCATTATCATTATTCGGTCATATTTATGTTTTTACAAACTTTATTAATCCTTAGCCTTTTTAAATGAATTTATGGTTAAAAATTAGAAAATATTGTGCATATGCTTATACCTAACAAGTGGGATGAGATTGTTGACATGTGTAGGTCAAAAGGAAGCTTCTAAAACACCTTTATGTGGCTTCCTAAGGCCACATTTGAATTTGAGTGGAGAAGATCATGGGATCATAAGGATATGTGTCTCATTTCCCATTTGTATTGAAACTCTAAGAAGACATGTGTCTTATCATTTCCTATTTTGATTGTAACTCTAGAGATATAGGGAGAGATTCATGGACTCTCATTAATGAGATAGCTTCTCATCTTTTTGTATAAATAGGGGAAGTTTTCTGCTATCAAGGGGGGAAAATTGAGAAAAAGAAGAGAAAGAATTATATAATGTTTTGTAACAAGGCTTGTGAAGGAATGAGATGTAAAGTGAAGAGCTATTGATGTAATGAGATTAGGAGTGTAGATTTCCATTGTGCAAGTTGTGAGTTTATCAATAAAGAAGGTTATTTTCTATTATTGAAGTTTAGAATGTGAGTTTTGCGAGTTGGAATGCCATTAGGCAATGGAAGGGCCCCCATCAAACATGTGCATCCCTTTGTAAATTTGTAAGATTAATTAGTTTGTTTTACTTTAGTTCATGCAAATATTTTAGATTTTCATTGCAAATTTTATTTTATTTTTCAAATGTAGATTTACCCCATTGTGTAATTTTATGTTTCCTAAGAGCATCTCAATAAAGTAATGTTTTATCTATTTTCTAAAATTGGATTGCTTGAAGCATTAGAGCATATAGTGACTTAGTTTTCTTTCACATGTCTTTACAATGCTTTCTTAGATTTAGCATTACATTCATTGTTTATCCCTATGTTTTCCAAATAGCCTCTCAAGAAGTTAGCATTCAACTATTTTCCAATATTGGTTGCTTGAGGCATTAAGAATAAACAGTGATTTAGTTTCTTTCCTCATGCTTTTGTTGTGATTTTTAGATTAAGCTTTCATCTATTGTGTAATCTCACGATCAGCAAGTCCCAGAAGGTAGTTCTTGTAATTTGGGTTGCCTAAGAGACATTAGATCACATAGTAGCTGCAAGTTTTCCTTTCCATGATTTTATGATGCTTTCTTATATCACATCTAATGTATACTCAATTTCTTAAGTCATTTCAAGAAGATGATTTCAACATCTTCCTATGTTGAATGTTCACAATAGTATTTGAGCATGCAGTAGGTCATAAATGTTTTTATATTGCTTGCTTTCATTTCACAGACTATGATTAGTTTTATTTTTGATCAATAGTTTTCAAGGATAGGATAGGAAGTGATTTCATTTTCATCTTATCAATGAATATAATTGTATCTGGAATAATGCTTTGTTTTTCATAGATACAGTGCCGGCCTAGATTAGACTAACAATTCAAGTTTGATTTGATTTTATGCAAATTAAGTTAGTTGAAGTACATTTCCTTTTCTTCCTTCTTAGAAATTAGTTTTTATATTAAACATCCATTAGACTTAGTTGATCCATTAAAATCACTAGGCATAAAAGCCAAAACCCTCAAAACAATACAAAGACATACTCAACGAAGTAAGAAACAAGGTTAACTAAGCACATATTGTGCACCACACTTCATCAGTTTACTAACCTTGGTTGATAATTTATGTTAGCAATTTAAGACATTGAATTGACTGAACATTTTGGTGTTGATGCCAAGGAAGTGTAATTAGGAGAACTTTCTTACATTGAAAAAAAAAGATTAATAATTTCTCAAGTATGCTCTCCTCCCGCACTTTGTGTGATCTGGAGGATCAGAAAAAGAATTTTTATGATTAAAAAAAAATTCATAAATTGTTTTGTTTAATGAAATATATATGTATCTTTCCCATGGGATTTGGATTGACGGTGAATGGGTGCACTATTAAGGAACTCCTTGCAATAGGTCACTGGTTCAAATCCCTTGTGGGTGCTTACCTACCAAAAAAAAAAAAAAAAAAAATATCTATATATATATATATATACTATATAATATATATATATTATTATATATATATATATATATATATTATATATATATATATATATAGATGTATCTTTAAAAAATTTGAAAATAAACATATATAATTTCATTATTAATATATATTTATATATAATAACAAAACAAAGCAACGAATGACCCGTGAAAAGGAGGCCCACGCATATGCGTGAATCCAACCTTTGGCTTGGTCTAACACATATGTGTAGGCTTCCAATCCACGCAAAGACCCATGCACTACAATAAAAAGAAAGGGATCCTTCTCTTTTCCATATTTTGTGTTCCTCAAGCAACAGTTATCAGAAATTGATTTTAAAAAGTTGCAAAGACAGAAAATGAAGGTGTATTGGATGAAGAAACTACTGATGAAGAGAAGATTGCAGACTATTGATGAAGAGAAGATTGCAAATTCCATTGCAAGTTTTCCTTTCCATGCTTTTATGATGCTTTCTTATATCACATCTAATGTATACTCAATTTCTTAAGTCATTTCAAGAAGATGATTTCAACGTCTTCCTATATTGAATGTTCACAATAGTATTTGAGCATGCAGTAGGTCATACATGCTTTTAATTTCCATCTTATTAATGAATACAATTGTATCTAGAATAATGCTCTGTTTTTCATAGACACAGTGTCAGCCTAGATTAGACTAACCATTCAAAATTTTGATTTGATTTTATGCAAATTAAATTATTTGAAGTAAATTTCCTTTTCTTCCTTCTTACAAATTAGTTTTTATATTAAACATCCATTAGACTTAGTTGATAATTGAGATTTAACATCCATTAAAATCATCAAGCATAAAAGAGAAAACCCTCAAAACAATACAAAAACATATTGTTACATAGTAATTTGTCACTGTCCTCATCCCAGTCCCTCCACTATGTCATGTGTCAAATAAACATGTTCATATCTTCCCACCAATGTAAGAAGATTAAGCAAATGTTCTCTGATGCTGCAAGTTGACCCTCATTCCCTAATTTTTTTCCTCGTCGCAAGTAGACCCTTAATATACGCGATGGTCCCTTGTCATGAATGGTCTCATCACGACCCTGTCGCAAGTGTACACCTGTTTCCCGCAATGGTTGAATTTCAAGGCCCGGTACGGGGCCATTAGCTATTTATCATGAAAATTGGTCTACATGCATTGCCTCCTTGTGATGCTATTGCTGAGACTTAGTTCATGATTAGCAACAATCCAGATTGGGCGAATTTGTTCCAACAGTCGGCCTTCTAGATGTCTCTAGATCTAGTTGTTGGGTCAATTTGGGTTACCCTTCCTCCTCTAGGATGGTAGTTCCATCTTTTGTACTACCTTCCTTGAGGATAAGCTTCCTCTCCCTCATTTCATGGGGACTCCTTCTCCTATAAAATCACTCACCATTTCTATGATTTGTTAGTTCTTTTGGTTGGACAATGTTGCTAGTGCTTTTAAGTTTGGTAGATAGCTTTGGTGTGAGTGTGACAAGTGTGGGATTGCTAATAGTTTGTAAGAGGATGTGGAGTGCCCTTAACTTTGTATTAAAGCTTGTGAGTGAGAGAGAGATATTGCTTATTTGGGAGACCCATCCTTGAGAGTGAATGCTTGAAGAAACATATTGGTTGGACCTTCCAAGAAGGCTTGTGACATCAAGACTTGGTTGTAAGCTTTGCTCTTGATTCAATATTAATACAATCAATGATGATTTCCTGTCTTGTGTGTAATTTACTTGATAGCTCATGATTTCTTGACTTTATGAGTAAATAGATCATTGTTGTTCTCAGTTACATGCTCTGTTGTTTTCTTGTGGTGTTTCAGGTTAATTGCTCGTTACGGAGAAGGAAACGGAAGTTGAAGCAGCGCAACGGAACTTCATCAACCACCGGTTTGAGGTAGGCCTCCAACGATGACTATTTAAGGAAATCAATTGTTGTTTTGTCTTTGTTGTGACTAGACCCACTCTAGAGCTAGAGGGGTTGCCTTTGTCCATAGAGGGAACACTTTCCTACTTCACACATACTCAACAAAGTAAGAAACAAGGTTAACAAAGCACATATTTTGCACCACACTTTATTAGTTTACTAACCCTGGTCAATAATAGCAATTTAAGACACTAAATTAACTGAACACTTATTGTAAAGATGTAGGAGAAATGAAACCAGCAGCCTGCAACAAATATCCAAATGATGAGAGATGAGGCAAGGTAAGATCAACTGTGCATCAACATTGTAACGAGAAGTGGAGTTGTAATTGGAAATAATAAAGCCAATGGGAAAAAGGAAGATGAACCTACATGGGTAAGAAAAACTACCAAAAAATATCCAACGTTCTATATCTTGAAGGAAAAGCAAGTATTCATAGAGGCGAGGCGAAGCTTTATGGATGATGGAGCCTCGACCTCTACCATGCAACTAACTCAGAAGGATAACTATGAGATAGTACTAGTTGTGAAACAAGTTGTGGATCTTAATATTTTGAATTATTTTCTACATACTTGCATGAAGTTTTTGAGAAATAATAAGGTCATAGAGGGATTTCTGGAATTGATAGACTCTTGTGATCCCAAAGAGGTACCGTAGAGTGAGATGCACGTAGTGAATAATCTGCATAGACACCGTTGGACACCTAATTGTCTATGGGTTAGTGTGGAAGCAGAATAGACTAAGGAAGTCCAAGAGACCTTGGAATACGAAACCAAAGGTCATATGAATGTACTATAAATGTATATCATTTGTTAATAATAGATGTACTCTCTTGTTTATCTTTCCTATGTTGTTGTTTCCATGTGTGTGTTTAACATGGTATCAGAGTAGGTGTACTGCATAATTACTTTGAGCCATCTGTATTATGGCCTTTCTGTGCAGGTCATTTCTACCATCAGTTCCACATTTCATGAATATTTTCTCAGCTAAATTTTAGATGCAACCTCTGTCATTTCTCCACCTCCATTTTTGGCATTGCAGTCTACCATTGTAACTCCAGCTATTTCCTTGCCATTGTATGTTGTCCCTATGTTTTATATCCATCTGTGCATGAATATAATGCTCCTTCCCTCGAGAATATCAGTGCTATTCTCATTGCCATTTTGCTAAGCACAATACCCAACACCAAAACATGTGAGTTACTTCTCCTTTGGGAATCAGATATGATCTTTACACGCAACCTTCTGGCCCCTTCCAAGATTTCAAAGCAAGAAATATATTTCAACTTGGCATTTCGTGTCAGATATGTTGCGGTTTCAGGTTCTATCCAACAGCCAATCCAGGTAAAAGTTATCTCCATTATTTGAGCTTTGGTAGATACATTTGGTCTCAAATACGACCTCAATTCTGCTGTCAGGTTTTGGGGCCCTCCCAGCATCCAAAGCAAAGGAAAAATTGTAAACTATTGGTTGTTTGGGATGTATTGGCATTTTAAATCTGATGGGAGTGGGATTCTCTACAATTTATCCAAGATTGTGGTTGCATTTACAATTTAGATCTATGTGGATAAATAAGCTTTTTGGGTTGTATTTAGTTCTTAGTCCAGATAATCGAAGAAGTATAAATTTATGAAATTATTCACTTTTTCTAGGTGCCTTTGGTTTTCAGATCAGGTAATAAGAAAAACAAGAGCACATTTATGCTATTTATCCATTTTTGTGGGTG
>APFE030156036.1:91013-181784 GCA_000404065.3 Pinus taeda
TTGGGACCCAGCCACTATTCTTCAGCATTTTCCGTAGCTTCAGCCTTGAGGACAAGGGTAGTCTTAAGGGGGAGGGCATGTTAGGGTCCCACCCTAACCCCCTTATTCATGTCATGGGATCACGTCATAGTCAAGAGTCAATAAAGCCCATATTAATATTTGTAAGTGGTTAACCCGCCATTAATGAAGGGACCACAGTTAGTTACAAATGGGTAAATGGGCGGTAGTATTAGATAGATGGTATTAATAAAACCCACGGTATTGACCCGTGGTATTGCATGTATGAGTCATATATAAAGGATAGAGACTCCCTGCGAGGAGTATCGTGTCTTGTTTTGTAATCGAGCTCTGCTCTATTGGAGGTTGCCCCCTCGAAGAGGCCTGTGAACATTTCTCTCTGAGTAATAAAATCATTGCTATTCTGTGTTTTGGGTGTATTTTCTTCGCATATTTTGTGTTCTGGGTATTTTTTCTCGCATATTCTCTGTTCGGTATTACTTTGCAGGTTAAGAAGCATAACAATATGGATCAAGTTATCTTGCATCTAGGATTTGATGTCAATGTCTTTCAGAATAAAGCATGGGAATTGATGGGTAAGCCTAAGTTGCAATGGTCAAATATTTAGCTGAAGATGGCAAATCAATATAATATCCTCCCTCTAAGAATATTTTCAGGAATCACAGTAGACATTGGTGGAGTGCACACTACCACTGAACTTGAGGTGATCGAGATTGTGGATGATAGTAATCCCTACCTCACACTTCTTGGATTGGATTAGGCATTTGATAACATGGCTATAATTAACTTGAAGAAAAGGAAAATGATATTTGAAAGAAATAATATGAGAGTTATTGTGCCATTAGATCCATTGGAGGGAGCGAGATATACTAAACCTGTCGAAGAAAAATATAGCATGGATGAAATCAACAATGTTTATCAGATAACAACAAAAGAAGAAGAATGAATTAACCCTACTACAGATGGAAACTAACTTCAGAGAAAGATAGTTCTTGCACTTCAGATTCAGAAGAGGAATTACAAAACTAGCAGAATAAGTTGCATGAAATATATACAAGGCGATGTGCAAGGATCACTAAAGTAGTGTGTTGTATGATAGTTGAGGTATGTGACTTACCTTTATATGATGGTTTGGGTGATTTAAATAATTTCTTTAGATATTATGAAAGATGGGTACTCGAATGTCTGAGACTGTTAGCTCTGGATCAAGAACTGAGGGCTACTCTTGCTAGATGGTGGGGTACTCATCAGAAGAATATAGGAGATTGGAAAAAATGTAGAAGGTTGATGTGGGTAAGATTTGGTCAATTAGAAACAAAGCTCCTAGATAAGGATGATGGCTAGAATGATCCTAGAGACCACATATAGCTCTTTATGGCAGCTTGGGGAGAAATTTTGCGAGAAGAATGGGTGCATGGCTTCATCCATACCATGGAGACAATTCCTCAGAATTGGTATCTAGAAACCAAGCTTTAACATGGTACTGCTAGCTGGGCAGAAATGGTTGATGCATTCATAATGACATTCATATTTGAAGAAGATTGTCCATATATAGTTGCAACTCTGAATATATTTAAGAAGAATATTTTTGAAAATGAAGTTCTAGTTAAAGGCAACCTGATTGTGATATGCAGATGCATAATGTAATGAAATGTTATAATCTCACTGCGAAAGAGGATGAAGATCCTCGCAACATTGATATTAAAGATTCAAAAGGTCATCGTGAAGTAAATGGACCTGAGATAGAGATGCTTGATATAATGAAGCCACTGAAGAACGGGAAGGTGAATATAGGATCAGAGGTTGAACCAAAGTATGCAACAATAGGATATTACTAGGACGAAGACACAAACAGCAAGACAATAGATCTCTTGCATGAATATCAAGAGTTGTTCCCGACTATGTTTTCAAATATGAAGGGCATATTAGGAGATTTGGGAGTCATGAGGATTCCTTTGAAGCCAAATACAAAGCCTGTCAAGCAGAGACCTTGTAGACTGAATCCAAAATATAAGGAGAAGTTGAAAGAAGAATTAGAAAAAATGTTATCATCTAAGTTAATTGAACATGTCGAAGAGTTTGAATGGGTAAGTCCCATGGTCATTCAGGAAAAGAAGGCAAAAGGGGAAATAAGAATTTGTGTTGACTTAAGGAAATTGAATGATGCATGCCTACATGACCCTTTCCCTACACCATTTACAGATGGAGTATTGGAAAATGTCAGAGGAAAGGAGGCCTATTCTTTCAAAAATGGCTTTTCATGATACTATCAGATCATAATTGCACCAGAGGATAGTCATAAAATGACTTTTGTGACAAAGTGGGGCTCTTATCAATACACGGTGATGCCTTTTGTATTAAATAATGCACCTACTATGTTTTCCAGAGTTGTAATTGCAGCTTTCAAAGAATATATACATAAGTTTCAGAAAGTATTCCTCGATGATTGGATATTCCTTGGTCTCTCAAAGAAGCATGTGGCAAACTTAAGGTTGATGCTGGATGCGTGTAGGCAGCACCAGATCTCATTGAACTTGAAGAAGTGCATCTTTTTGTGGAGCATTTGGTATATTGTTGGGACATGTAGTCTGTAAATAGGGATTAATGGTGTATCCCTCGAAGATCACAGTTATTGTGAACCTTCCAGAACCAAAAATAGTGAGACAATTACGCACGACATTGGGACACTAGCTACTACAGGAAGTTTATAAAGGGGTACGCGCAGATAACTATATTGATGAAGAAATTACTGAAAAAAGACATGACTTTTCAATGGAGCAAAGAGTGTTAGAAGAGCTTGAATGTATTGAAAAAGAAGATGGTAATTGCGCCTACTCTAGTTTTCTTGGGCTAGAAGAAGGAGTTACATGTACATGTTGATGCATCTTGCATAGCATTGGGTGTAGCACTAGCACAACTAGGAGTAGGGGAAATTGATCATACCATATCATTTGCAAGTAGGAAACTATCCAACACAGAAAAGAACTATAGCATGATAGAAAGAAAGGGATTAGCTATGGTGTATGCATTAAAAACGTTTAGGCACTACTTGTTGGGGGCACATTTAAAAATGTTCATTGATCACTCTGCACTAAAATATTTGGTGAATAAGCTTTTTTTAGGAGGAAATATTTTTCGATGGTTTTTATTATTCTAGGAATATGAATTTGAAGTTATAGTAAAGCTAGGGAGATTGAATTCTGGACCCAGTCGTCTACCAAGGATAGAGACACGAGAAGAACCTACAAATATCGAAGATAACCTAGATAGAGCACAGTTATTTCACAATTAGAGTTGTAGATGAGCACTTCGCAGATATTATTCAGTTTATGACTGAGAGAATGGTGCCCTCGAAGTACGCTATGAAGAAAAAGAAGTAATTGGTCATTCGAGCAACTCATTTATCATTGATTGTTGGACACTTATACAAAATGGGACCTCATGAAGTGTTATGCATATACCTCCCTAAACATGAATGACAGAGTATTCTAATAGAATCTCATTGACAATTCGCAGGAGGGAACTATGTATGAAAATACACTACACAAAAAATCTTGAGAGCTGGGTTATGGTGGCCCACAATACATAAGGATGCAAAAGAATTTTTTTCAAGCATGCGATGTATGTCAAGGAACAGGAAAGCCATATAACATAGATGATATGCCACTAGTACCACAAGTAACTTTGTAGGCTTTTGACAAGTGGGTGATTGACTTTATTGGACCTATCAGTCCACAAGGAAAGAAGACTAGTGTGAGGTATATGATCACTGCAATTGATTATTTGACAAGATGGGCTAAGGCACAACCAATGAAGGATTGTAGCATAGAAACAACTTTAAATTTCATTTTTGAATATATATTGTCCATGTTTGGTTGTTTGAAGATCTTGATGAGTGACCTAGGCACACATTTCTTGAATAAGACTATTGAAGCACTAGCTGAGGACTTCCAGGTTTATCACCAGAAGAGCACTCCATATCATCCTTAGACAAATGGAATAATGGAAGCTTTCAATAAGATTCTAGAGTATGAATTGACCAAGATATTCCATGTGAACAAAGATGACTAGGATTTGAGAATTCCAACGGTGTTGTGGGAATTTAGAACAACATGCAATAAATTGATAGGGCAGACACCATTTAGGTTGATATATGGATAAGAGGTAGTTATGCATATGGAATACATTGTGCCAAGCTTGAGAATTGCAGTTGTCACAGATATGATAGACCTTGACATTATGAAGGAAAGAATGTCACAGATACTAGTTCTAGAAGAATAAAGGTTCATAGCAGGGTTCCTTCGTCAAGTATAGAAAGTAAGGTCGAAAAACTCGCATGACAAGAATATCAAGAAGAATACATTCCAAGAAGGAGATCTTGTATTATTATATGACAATAAATTTGTGAAGTTCCCAGGAAAATTTAAAACACATTGGTTAGGGCCATATATCATCAAGCACATATTTGATGGTGGTGTAGTTTAGCTCACGAAGTTGAATGGCCAGTTGATTTCGGGATGAGTGAATGGTAGTATACTAAAGATATATAGGAATGATGATGTCCATAAAACTTCACACTAAAAATTTAAGGGAAGGAAGTCTTAGTGCCACATGTAGTTGAAAGTGGGAACCAGACTATAAACTACTCTACAGAAAGAGACTTCGCTGAAGGGAGATTACTACATGATATTCAGGAATATGACGAAGTCCAAAAGAATTACAAAAAACAGAAGGTGATTGTACCACGAGGAAGGGTTCATTGAAGTTGGCTGAAAATATGATTGTTGGAAGGAAAAATATACCGTTAAAAGGAAATTGCCATTAAAGGACGTGGGAAAAGATAATTTATGAAGCACAACTAGCTGTATCTAGCCCCATGCCTACATTAAATGAGAAAATCTTGAAGAAATCATGAGGTTGGAATTCAAATTTATTATAAAAACCACATCCCACATCACATTTAACACTTTATTGTCAGGAGAAATTGAGAAATTGCATAGAAGAGAGTTATTGTATATCTGAGAGGAGTTTTGAAGAACTTGTTGGAATATTTGCAAAGAAAGGACTAGTGGGTATTATGGAGGCACAAGGAGAGAAGGTACCCATGTCCCCAAGATGTCAGAGTTTACCAAGAAATTAGGTGCCCACAGAACCATAGCCATAGAAGAAGTAGGAGAAGAGACCAACTAATGTCTCTACGGTGGAACTTACAACATCCCCGAGAAGTAAAACACATAAATAAGTTTGTACGAAGAAAAAAATTATAAGGGGAAGAGTTGATACAGAAAGGAAAGAAACCAATACAATATAGGATGCCTTAGCAAATCAACAATAGTGAAGAGGAGGCCAATTTTCAACGTAGGCAGATACAGGATGAAGAGATTCCCATTGTGCTCCCACCTTACATGCCACCAAGAAAATGAAATGTTAAGCCAGTTAAGGAGCCTAAGGATGGAAGTTTGGACATGTTCACTCCATTGGTTCCAGAGAAAGTGTTGTTTGAGGGTGAAGCATTGGGGAGGATCCCCTGGCTAGAGATGGAAGACTAAGGCTTTAACAATTGAAGAAAATAACCTCAATTGGAACCAAGTAGATATTTGAAGCAGGTTCGGTACCCAAATAGTGGAGTCATAAGGTTGGAGCCATTCGAGTGGGCTACAAGATTGCAAAGAGTGGGCCTCTTGAATATGTTGAATGTGCCACACTTTGGTCGAAGCATAGCCAGTAAAATTTGTGTGTGACAGCTCCTCGAATTGGTACACAACATATGCATTTGGCTAGGCATGAGGATCCTTATTAATGAGATGCTAATTAGAAAAATCATAGCGTTGCCTCACCAAGGAAAAGTCTCTGCAGAATAATTTGTGGGCAAGAATAGATAAGGAGATGGCACAAATGATGAAGGAAATTTTCAACTTAGTGAAGAAATTGCGGGGATATGACATCAACTCCATTGATGACAAAGGAGTGTGTTTTTCCACACACATGTTGGTAGGAAACATAATGAGTAAGTGCAAGTCCAATGTGGTGCCTACAACATGAGTGTCTTTGGCTATGTAGTGTAGTGTAGGAGTACAGTTTAACTGTGTTGCTTATTTGTGCAAGGAATTTTTGTTATACTGCAGGGAAGCACAAGAAGAGGGGAAGTCATTCCACTATGCTTGGATGTTAATACTCATCACACTGATTGCGTGGAAAGGACTGTAAGACTTGCAGTTTCCATCTGTCAAGGTGGATTTTTCTTATGCAGCAAGGTATGTTGCCCTCTAGTTTACTAAGGAATTGATGCGTGCAACAAAAAATAGGATTTTCTTTGTGGTGATGGAAATGGATTTACCTATGGTGGTAAATCAGCATCCAAGGTTGTCATCGTCATTGTATAAGCAATATTGTCACATTGCAAATTCAAAGCAGAATTCCATAGAGCTTATGTGAAGGCGACGAAGGACCCAACTAAGACATGTCACCCATTTCCATACTTAGTAGTTGAATACGATTTTCTCATCGTAGTACAATAGTGGTCGAAATAATGGATGACTCCACTTGGTGGAGCAGTTGGAATAGAGAAGGGTACCCTGCAGGATGCAAGTACAGGTGGAAAGGATGCAGAGGTGGAAACAGAGGAAACAAAGCAAGAGCATGAGGAACCCCTCAGTCATGCAAGAGTATCATAAGAGTCACCTTTCATTGTCAGAAGGAGAGACACAACTGCAATAGGCAAGAAGAAAAATAAGAATTATTTAACGTCCAATGGCATATAAACACTTGTCCTCCCTAATGGGGACATCGACGAGATAAGAGAGAAGGTCCAAGAGATCATGGCAGAGACCTGAGATAGAAATGATGATCGATATAGAATGATTTTGACTGAAGTACAAAAAGGCATCGTGGAGTTGAAGGTGTTGCCACAAGTATTAAAACAACAAGAACAAAGAGCTCAGTCACTACAGGGTGAGAAAAGGATAGAAACACAATTTGACATTAGAGTTGTGCAGTTGCCAGCTGGGGCACTTCACTGGTACTCACTGGAGGATAAAGAACAAGACAAAGCATGGATGAATGTCAACATAAATATCATTGCGCTGCTCATTTAGATGCTTTATGAATTCCATGAAAGTATAACAACTGAGCTGGTAGGAATAGGAGCAACAAACCTTGGCAATGACAATGTAGATAGAAAAGGAGAAAGATGAACTGAAGAAGCAGCTAGAGGAGGTGGCTAAGCACATAGATGATGCAATTTAGTGAAGAGTAGTTTGGAAAAGGCATCCAAGAGAGTTGCAATATAGTCCCGGATGTGAATATCGATGACAAGGAACCACCGGCAAAAAAGGTTGTGAACCTCGCCCCAAAAATCAAGGAATCAAATAATACATTGGGAAAGCTCAAATTCAAATATGAAGTGCAGATATTAGAGTTGAGAATAAGGTTGCAGCTAGCCACTCCACCAGAAGTGCAGGAGAAGAGATAGAAAGATTTAAAGGAAGCATTGAAAGGCATATCTAACATGATGATGAACTGTGGGAAGCTATTGGATGAAACGATGTTGATTTGGATCTCACTGCAGAAGGATCCAAACATCCAAAAAATCGAGGAAGAATTACAGGTGAAGCAGAAGTAGCATGAAGAGATACTATCAGTTGTAAAGACCTTACTAGTCTTGTAGAGACTTGCGAGCATTACTGAAGGGAAGAAGCTCCAAAAGCAGATAGATGAGCTTCAAAGGAAGGAGAAAATATTACAAGCAAGGATTGTACCATGGCAGGATGAGGCACTCAAATTGTCTTAGGTAGTGGATGACAGGCTCAAAGAATTGAAGAAAATGGAGGCATAGATACTACAGAAGAATGTTGGCCCAACCACAGAGGCTTTGTTGGAGGAAACGTGCAAGTAGGAGAAACAAATGGTAGAGATAGACCAATAGTATAATGTAGTATACAATAGAAATGTAGTGAAGATCAAAGGAATCGTAGCTGATTGGCTCGGGATGAGTCAGAGGTGAGTGTTGGGCATAGCCCAACTTGGTCCAAGTTTTGGGTCAAAGACTCCACATTTTGAGGAGAAGAGAGTGTGGATGTGGCGAAGTTTTATTCATCATGTAGTGTTTAGGGGAATTGGAGGTGGGTCAAAATCCCCTTGTTTTGTAACGGGTTTCAGGTATTAGTCATGGTTTTTTTAATCTGTGGTATATGAACCATGGTTTTTGTAATGACGCAATGTATCTAAGGAGATGTAATACTTTGTAATAGATTCATGTAAAAATAGAAGATCATAAGAAACTTGAGCCTTTGTTTTTGAGTCTGTATTTTGGGGAAAGGCTCCGCATATCCCTCTAGCTATAGAAACCTTGTTCTGCAACCTCCCACAACCACTTCAGGTGAGGCTGCGATCTTCTTGCAGGGTGTTTTCGAAATGGCCAGTGGCTGAGCGTTGTGTTAGTGTGCATCACACTCTGAACCTAGGTCAAGCACCCTCAAACCAACAAAAATTTCCAAAGACGTGGAAAATTCATCCATGCATAATGAGGAAGAAGCCATTAGTAAAGCCCAACAGTTGGAGCTTATCTACACCAAGTTTGGGTACATTTATCATGTGCTTACAGACAGCCCATTCCTGCAAACATATAAAGAGACCATAGGGGAATCTAATGTTGTTGATGGATTGATTGGTTCATAACCGAAATCTAACTCAACAATAATTACCAATACCCTATATGTTCGTTCAATGGCGAAGAATTTGATGCTATGAAAAATGCACCGCCATTGCAACATACAAGATACTATTCTGTTCAACCCACACCTATGAAAAATATGATCATCGAGGTTAACCAATATCACCCCCCTCAAGGAGGACCATATCCTTCCCCACATGGAAACCAATACTCATCTAGGAATACATACGAAATCTCCTCTTCACAAAATCCATACATTAATCAGGGACAAAGAAACCAGTATTCTCCTTTCCCTGCATAATAGTAGAATATCCCGCCAATGCAAAATAATGCAAGGGTTAATCTAGTGCAACCTTCTCCTACTTCACATCAACAATTGGACGAGAAGTTTAATCCATTTAACCCCCCAAATGTTGTTAAGAAAAAACTAAAATTAATCCAAAGTGAGAACCTGAATAAGGGGGAAGAAACTTGTAGCAACCCCCATGGGCGCCAAGAGGGGAAAACCCTAACTAGAATCAAAACTAGGGATTGACCAACAATAACCTAGAGAAACAAGGCAAGAATGCAATTTTACAGACTAATCATAAGTCTAGTAAATGGTTGGGCTGGATAGAGCCGAGGAAATCAATTTGGGCTCCTTTCCCCTATTAGGATGGAACAACCTCAAGAGATAAGACCTTATCCCATGAAGAGATGAACCATCTCCCATCCATCCAAGCTATATAAGCTTCTTTTTTTCCCAAGCAAAAGCTAGTTGGAGTTTTTACAACAAGTGTGAATAACCAGCAAGTCATTTGTAGCTTATAGCTTTCTAGTGTGTGTTTGAGGGAGAATAGTGTGATTTTGGTTTGGTTTGAGACTAGAGGGAAAGTGGCATTGAACTTCCATTTTTTGGGCTATCCATGAAGTGCTAGCAGAAGTATGGGAACTTGAATACATTAGAGGAGACCAGCAAAATCAAGGCATTGGTTGTAATCTCTTTCTGATTTATACTAATGCAACTATCAATCAATTTCCTACATGAAGTGTCATTTTACATCTTTATGGCTTAGTGTTCCTTGACCTATTAATTAGCCTGAATACAATATTGCATGTTGTCATGTTTATTGTTGTTGTTGTTTTCTTGTTTTAGGTATTCGAAGGAAGGAAAAGGAATAATGTTCTAAGAGGTAGGCCCTCTTAATTGATTCTAGCTTAAGGATATTTTCCATAGATTGTTTGTCTGTGGCTAGACATGCTCTCTTGGGCTAGAGGAATTGTTTGTGTCTGCACTGAGAATTTACCTGCACCACAATTTGGCAACTCCACTGGGGATCCAATCCTTATGTTTGGTCGATTGTCATTTTATAGTTTTGTGTGAAATTTTCTAGTATCACCATTTCCCTTTAGTGTTCTATGCTTTTCCTGGTTTACTTCTCTGAGCCTGAAATTTAAAGTGGCAAGTCTGGTCTTAGCCTTTGAAATTTTTTATTTTTTTCCTTAAATCCTCAGTCAACGTGCTTAATTTTCTGACAGTCGCACCGACCCCCTTTTGGCGCGTGTTGTCAATTAGACAGTCTCACTAATTCCTGTAGGTGAAGATTAGGGTTTACCCTAGATCATAGCCAGTGTGTGTCGCCCTTCTAATTTTTGTCTCTCGGATCATTTTGACTATGTTCTCCCTGGATGGAAAGATCTTTTAGCTTGGTTTATATGATTGGTTAATTTTCATTTCCTTCACTTAGTTTCTTTAGTTCTTGGATGGTGTATAACCCTAGGGAATCTAGGTCATCACCCATTCACTTCTTTTCTTGGTCAGAAAGTCAAGTCCATAGTCAAATTTTATCCTTGCATTTCATTTGATTAGTCATTTCATTGCTTCGATTTCCATTTGACAAGTTTGAAAAGTTTCATTTAGTGTTTGAGTGTCTCTTTTCAGGCACAGATCACATTGCCCATCTTGTTTTTGTTTTAATATTTGCTTCATTAACTTTGAAGATAATCTCTCTTATGCTTGCTTGTAATTGATTGTATTGTGAATGTTTCATTGAAGTGTGAATTGATTGCGAGAGATTCAATCGATCATTTCATTGAAAAATACACAGCTCTATTTTGCTATATCAATATGTTATGTTAGTTAGCATCATTGAAGGCTAGATTTGCATCGTCACTTCCATTGCAAAAGAAATGAATTGTCTTTATTAGTGAAAGGGCTACTTGAAGTGCATTTGATAGGAAAGCTAGGAATTGGAAAGATTTTTTCATCATTTTTGTTGTCAAAAGACGAAATAGTGAAAAAATCATTCTAGTTTCAATTGCTTGTTTTGTTGCATTTGAGTATGATTTCTACTCTCATTAGTGTAGACAATTCATCGAATTGAAAGGGTCTTGTCTCATTTAGCTGCGTATAGGTGTTTTTGAGTCGCATCGATAAGGCCTGAAAACCAAGACATAATTTCAAGATAAACTCTAAAATGTACTCAATTAACCTAAGGCGCATTTGAAATCTAACAATCACATCTCAGAAGGTCTAGGCTAGAGACATGTTCTGACATCTTAAAACCTAGTAGTTGTCATTCGCTTCGGCACTAGACAGTGATAGTATAGATATGTGCTCCCTATACCATCGATTATATAACGAGAGACCCCACTAGGTTGTAATCCTATATCCATAGGAATCCAAGTCTGCCACCTTGTAAACGCGATACACCGAACACAACATTCGGGGAGATTGCCTGCTTGTACTTCTTGGTTCGCCATGACGTATTATGCAGTTCATGGTTACATGGTAATCCTTTTCACCTAGATCATGCAGAGTAGTTATTTTGATTTTTTTCACTCCCTAAATATAAAATATCACTCGAATGTTTTTCCTTTCAATCTTGTTTCAAACCGAAAGTGATAGAGTCACCTTTTCTTCTTTCTTGACTCTTAAAACATGAAAGAGCACCAATTTGTTTTTGTGTCCTAAAAATTTGTTTCCCACGATCTTATAACATCCATGTTAGTATTTTTAAACCACATCATGAGTATACATTTAAATAAATTTTAAAGCCCTTGAAATCGATCTCTCTTTTGGTTATTTGAGACAAGATCACCGTAGTTGAACGAACTAGTTCTCCTAGTTCCTCTTCCTCTCCTCTCTCTAAAATATTATTTGAGGAGCCTTTTCTTGAATTTCCATAGTCGCTTGAGGACCAAGGGTTGAGCTTAGAATCGTTCTGAGTGTTAAACCCTTGTCATCTCATCCTCCCACTTCAGATATTGGGTCACTTTCTGACGTTGTCCTGGAATCTCTGGATAACCCTATCCATACTCCCGAAAGTCAGCCGACTTCTGAGGGTTAGCTTGGACTAGTTTTTTATCCTTTGAATCCTTTGTTCAATCTTGTAGTGGTATCATTGCAGCATCTATACATTCCGTACAATCAACCAAGTATTCCTTTGGAATTATCCCCTCGGAAATCTTCGTTAGTTCGTCGTCGTCTGTTTTCACCCATGGAATCAAAAAGTGAAATCCTAGTCTCCTCTCTAGGTCACTCAGTAGTTTCAACCCCTTACACAGTCGAGGAGCAGGAATATCCTTTCCCTCCTAAAGTTTTCCATTATATGGGAAGCATTTTGACAAGTGTTCATCCTAATTTACTGTGTAATTACGTGACTTTAGCTCAGTTGGTTTTAGGCACGCCCACTGCCTCATCATTGTATCACAAACCTATTTGGGTGTCTGGCACTATGCCTACCACAGGTCCATTCATTCAGAACACATCCACCCTACAAATGGTGATGTTTGTAGTCACTTCAGTCCCGGTGCAACCCACCATTCCCAATCATCTTGTTTCATTGGTCCAGGTGAGTCGTCTGGTTCAACTGACAATCTCGAGTCATGTCACTGTCAGTTCTTTGATTCCTCCAGTAAGTGGACAAGTTGTTCCAATACCTGGGGGCAAGAGCCTGGATGTTTCTATGATGTCTAGCACAACCAATGTGAGTGGCTCACAACCTCACATGGTTCGGGTTCCATTTCAAATCCTGTTGGTCATGCTGGATCAAGTAATGTCCAATGCCAACAACCCAATGTTGGTACGTCTGGGTCGAGTCGCGTCTAGTACCAGCATTCAAATATGGCTCAAGGTCAGTACCAACCTCCTTATGTTCCATATGGTTCACAAGAAATGGCTAATCCGTCATACATCCCTCAGTCTAGGCCCTATGTCCAGCCTGGTCCATCTATCGCGCCTGGCCGGCATGGCCAGATATAGTTCGAGAACTTTCAAGATATCATTCTGGGAACTGTTCAAGTACCTTTGTAGAAGTAAGGACAACTCTTGTGGCATCTAGGGAAACCTTCCTTGCAGCAGGGCCCATCCATGCAGTAACAAGGACAGACCATGGCATAGCAAGGACAACTGCAACAACCACAGGTGCAACCCTCACAACAGTTGCAACAAACCATGCAGCGCAGATGCAATATGCACCATAATGCTCCCATCCTATGCCTTTGCAAGGTCAACCTCTGTAGCCACAAGGACAACCTTCACAGCGACAAGGTCAACTTGGGTAGTAGCAATACTTATATCAACAAGGTCAACTCTTGCAAGGGCAAGGCCAGAGTCAAGTCCTGCAGTAGCAGGTGCAAAATCCTTATGTCAATGGCCAACAGGTTCAACCTCCTTTTGTCCAAGGACAACAAGTCCAAAATCATTATGTCCAAGGACAACAAGTGCAGAATCCTTATCTCTAAGGGTAGTAGGTCCAATACCCATTTGTCTAGGGACAACAGGTCCAAAACCCTTATGCTCAGAGGCATCAGGTGAAAAATCCATATGTACAAGGCCAACAGGCTCAACAACCTTTTAACTAGTATGTTGCTTATCAACAACCTTTGGCCAGATAGTTTCAAGGCTTTCAAGGTTGGAATCCTCCCACGTGAAAGATAACCTACAATGGGGGGAAAATAAAATGCCTTATGGACAAAAACCTCCACTTTGGGGACAAAATCCTTACCAGCAGGGATGGGTCCCAGTAGTTGGACCCCCTTATCAACCTCAAATGCCTTTCAATACCCAATTTCCATTCTTGGCTACAGTGGAATTGCCATGTGACTAGATTCATGAATGATCTGATTCTTCATTTGCCATATTGGCCTCTAGTTCCGTCCAAGATTCTAAGCAATTGTCTAAAGTTTGAAGGAAAAGAGAAAGAGGAACCTCAATCCCACATGATGGCATATCACCTCTGGTGCTCCTCGAATTCCTGCGTTGATGATTCCATTCGTCTTCGTCTTTTCTAACGAACTATTACAGGATCTATAGCCCAAGGGTATATCAAGCTCCCCCAGAATACCTATCATGACTTTAACGCTCTTGCCATGGCCTTTCTCACACATTTCCAGTTGCTGGTTTGCTATGAAACTAGCACCCATCTGTTAACATCACTCAAGCAATACACCATGACTCACATCTCTGATCACATCCATGAATGGAGACGTAGGCATCATATGATTAATTTTGAAATTGTTGATCAATTTTTGATCGAGTGATTCACCAAATCATTTGACAACAAAATTATTGATGACATTGCTATGGGTGGATGCATCACTGAGGAACAATCCATCGCACGTTTCCAGTATCTAGACCTTGTCTATTCACAGTTCGACACATTATATGATGTGTTACCTGATGCGCCCAGACCATCATCTAATCTGATGACATATAAGTCCTCTGCTACCCCTCCTGTTTATGGAGTAATTGGTTCAGTGACTCAAACCCCTGCAAAATCTTCATCCAAATAGAATTCGGTCTCCAAAACTGCTCCTAATGACTCCTCTCGCAATGCATCCGGCCTTAGCAAAACCTCAAAGGTTCACGTTGTCCAGTCTACCATAGCAAATAAATCCTTTAAAGGTAAGAAGAAAGGAAAGGGCAAGGGTAAAGTTGATGCCCCAAAATAGGTTCCTCCTAAACCTTCCACTACTGATGCTTCCCAACATAAACCTAAGTATCCATGCCTCATTTGTGAGGAGGATCACTATACTAAGGATTATCCCAGATGGTCTGAAGTTAGTTTTTTTCTCAAAGGGACCCTATTTTTCCTGAAAGGTCCCTTTCTATCCCAACATACTCAAATGGTAGACCAGCCTCAGTCATCTACTTCCTCGGGTTCACAAGTGTTCATGATGAGTACCCCGATCAACGTGGCTACCGGGTCAAAAGATTATCAAATTCCTGCCCCGTCAGCAGGAAAAGAGAAAGAAGGTACCCCTTCTTCTTCCACCCTATGCAGTTCACATCCTCTTCATATAGAGTGACCTGATGCTGACTCTGCCATTCGACCACCTTCTCGAGGTGTGCTTTGAAATTCCTCGTATAATCCCAATGATCGAGCCGCTCAAAATTATAAAATTGTTGAGGATTTGGCTCAGGCGCATTCAACTATGGCTGATCTTGAGGTCCTTCAAATCTATCCTTCTCAACAGAAATTGTTATTGTTAGCTATTGGGGGCATTGATCTAGCTGACTCTAATCTCATCTCCTTTGACCTGGAAAACCACATTCCGAATTTACCTCATTAAATTTCCTTTCTCATTCAGGTAATCGTAAATGAGAAAACCATTCATAAGACTGTCATTGATGAAGGTTCTTTTACTCTCATCATGTTTGTCACTTGTTGGAAGGAAATTGGTTCTCCTACTCTAAACGAGTTCCCTAACACTCTAGAATCTTTTTACGGGTGCAATTCATGACCATTTGGTGTCCTTCCCAACCTTTCCATTACATTGGAGGGAAAGATAGTATATGTCATGATAGAGATCATTGACGCTAATCTTAACTACAATCTTCTACTCAGATGGATATAGACCGATGCCATGCATGTTGTAGCCTCCTCCCTCTTCTACGTGATTTGTTTTCCCCATTAAGAGAAGATAGTCATAGTCGACCAACTGTCCTTCATTCCCTCTTCCTCCTCGGATGGCAATGTTTCATATGTCAATCATACCAGTGCTCCTTATGAGAGTGTGGGTGCAGGACTTTTTAAACATCTTGGCTTGATGGGCATATTTCCACTCCCACCTCCTCATGTTTCCTCTATCAACATGCTTTTGGTCAATTCTGATCCTTGGGTCGTTCCTTCGCCGAATCCTGTTGATACATGGGGCGAGGTTATGCCATTAAGTCCCACCGAAGTTGATTATGTGGAAATTGTTTCGGCTTCACCTTCGGCATCCTCTGATCATCCTATTTTGAGAACACCTCTCGATGCATATTATTAATCCTCGTGGCTTGGTTCTTCAAAATCTCCCGATTTCTTAGCCAAGACTTTTCTTTCTCATGAAAGTATCATGGAAGTAATGTCTCTATAGGAAGTACCTTGGAATGACACCCATCATCATTCCTCATTCTTGCCTAGCCTGGTGGTCATGTCTATTTGTCTCGAGGAGTTCTCTTCTCAGTTCCCATCCTTGCCATGTTAGAAACTGATCCTAACTCACGAATTTTGGTTGGAAGTTAACATGGGTAACATTACCCATACGATGCTAATTGATATTTTTGTCAGAACTCGTATTATTGAAAGTCTCCATATTGGGGTAACTGTTCTCCATAAGGGATTAAGATCTATACTTGTTTGTTCTAATAATTCTGATTGTTTTCACATGGTCATATGAAGAAATGCTTGGCATTGACCCAAGTACAGTCGTGCACGAGATCCCAAGTTGTCCTCATGCGAAACCCATTCATCAATGGATTCATCTAGTGAACCCTAGAAAACCGGCCACCATTAAGGGTGAAGTTGAAAAAACTCTGAAAGCTGGATTTATGTATCCAATCCCTCTTACAAATTGGGTGTTGAATATTGTACTGGTGAGAAAAAATCAAGGCACTATTTGCGTTTGTGTCAATTACCATGATCTTAATCGTTCCTATCCTAAAGATAACTACCCCACTCCCTTCATTGACCAGATCATTCATGAATGTGCCAGTAGTGAATTCTTTTCTTTTATGTATGGTTTTTTTGGCTACAACCAAATAACCATTGCGCCGGTTGATAAAGATAAGACAACCTTCATCTATCTGTGGAGGACTTTTGCATACAAAAAGCTCCCTTTTGGCCTTAAGAATGTCTTATGCATTCCACAAAATTCAAAACATCGTTGAACCTTACTTGGATGATCTCCCCACTCATTTTCATAACCGCCATGATCACCCTGATCATCTGCGGAAACTTTTCTTCACTATAAACACTACAACATCCAACTAAATCCGCATAAATGTGTCTTATGCGTCGATTCAGGACGACTCGTTGGATTTAGCATTTCAAAGGAAGGCATTCTCCTTGATCCTATGAATGTTGAGGCCATAGTTAATTTACTCCCTCCATATTCCTTGCATCAACTGTAGAATCTATAGGAAAAAGAAAATTTCCTCTGTCGTTTCATACCAAACTATGTTGAATTAGCTTCACGATTAACCTGGTTTCTCAAGCAAGGAACCCCATTTGTTTGGGATGAGGTTTCTCAAAAGTCTTTCAAGGACCTAAAGACTATCCTCATCAATGCTCCTTTGTTGCATATCCCAAACTATCATCATGATTACTTCCTTTATCTAGCTACAACCTCTAGTACTATCGCCATGGTGCTGGTATAGGACAATGACGAAGACAATGAACATGTTATTTACTACCTTAGTCACAATCTCCTCGACACTGATATGTTTTATGCTCATGTCGAGAAGTTGGATTTGGCTACCATATAGGTTTTTCATCTCTTTCGACATTACATTCTCCTCCACACTACCATTGTGATTTTGGAATGCAACCCCATGACCTACATCATAACTCATCAGTGGCTGGGGGGGAATATTCAAAATGGATTTTTATCCTCCAAGAATTTGATTTGGTGTTTACTGCTACAAAATCTAAGAAATTACTTGTCTTTGTTGAGTTGATTTTCTCCCTTCCCTGCGCTTCTCTCCCTACTGGTGCCAATGAGCAGCTCTCGGATGAGACACTTTTCTTAATCAACACTCTTGACCCCCAGTATGGAGATATCTTTGTATATCTCTAGACATCGACCTTTCAGTCTGCATTGACCAAGGATGATCGCTAATGCATTGGGCATCAATATCAACCTTACTATATCATTGGAGATACCTTATACCGCATTGCTCTTGATTCAATTCTTCGTCGTTGTCTCACTCTCGAGGAGGTTGAGAGAGTTTTGAATGACTGCCATTCTAGTGCATGTGGCAGTCACCTGTCTGGATATGCTACTAGTCAAAAAATCCTTCGCACTGGTTATTTTTGGCCCTCTATCTTCAAGGATTACATCCTTTTCATTTTCAAGTGCCATGAGTGCCAAATTTATCAGCGTAAGATGTGTGCCCCACCTGCTCACCTACACCCTATTATTACAATCGGTCCTTCTGAAAAATGGGGCATTGACTATATGAACTGTAACCCTTGTTCTGCCAAGAGGCGTGGGTATATTATTGTTGTTGTGGACTATTTCACCGAATGGGCTGAAGCGATGCCTACATACTCTGTGGGTGGTAAACAAGCAGCTCTATTTCTATTCAATCACGTTATTTCTAGGTTTGGAGTACCTTAAGTAATTTTGAGATTACATGATGGCTGAGTTGACCTCTACATTGGGCTTGCGCCACGATGGCTCAACCCCGTACTACCCTCAGGCCAATGGCCAAGTTGAAGTTGTGAACAAAGTCTTGGTCATGATACTTTAGCACACCATTGGGATGCATAAGTCAAATTGGCATCTCATGCTTTTTTCAGCTCCATGGGCTTACTGAACCTCGATCAAGGACGCAACTGGATTCACACCATTCCAACTAGTCTATGGTCTGGAAGCAAATTTACTGATTGAGTGCGAAATTCCATCCCTCAAGCTGGTTGTCGAACTTCTCCCCGAGACCTCGCCCTAGGAAGAGCATCTCTTGTACCTAGAACGACTTAATGAGACTCGCCCTCTTGTTGCTCTAGTTATCAAAGCATAGAAAAAGTGGGTCAAATCCCACTTTGATCAGTCTACCTCTCCTCGAGCCTTTTCTGAGGGCAATTTGGTTCTTTAGTATGATGAGACTAATGATAAGTTGGGGGCAGGCAAGTTCAAACCCATGTGGCATGGGCCTTACATTGTTAAAATGTATTACATAAAGGGGCCTATAAGCTCATTGACTATGAGGGAAATCCCTTAGATAAGCCCCACAATGGGCTTTATCTCAAAAGTACTATGCTTAGGCCATCTTGCATCGTTACTTTTGTACAATAGTATGCCATTCATTTTTGTATAGTGTGGTTTGGTATGTTATTTTGCAAGTATCTTCCCTGCTTATTATGTTTTTTCCTGCTTTGCAGATGTCGGTGTCTCCTCAGATCGGTTTCACTGATGGTGCTTGTCGTAGTACCCAGAATCTATCATCCGTGGCATGGGCCATTTATGACCCCCATGGTGAGTTGATTGATCTTCAAGGTATATGTATATTTCGAACAACTAACAACATCGTTGAGTATAGCGCAGTTATTGAATTAATGTCAGAAGCTATTGCTCTTGGTATCTGAGAATTGGTTGTCAACCTTGATTCACAGCTTGTTGTTCTTCAACTTAATAGGCAATATTCCGTCACAAACCCTTAGATATTGAGAATGAATCTACGTATTCACTTGCTAGAGAGAAATCTTGATTACATTACATATCATCATATTCCTTGACACATGAATACATTAACAGATGCATTAGCTAATTATGTGTTGGATAGGCATTTGCAAAACATGTAACAACTCAAAAACAAAAACATTTGTACCATAGCAAGCGAGGAAGTACAACATATATATATATATATATATATATCTATATATCTATGTGTGTGTGCTAGTAATATTTGTCATACATCAAAACCTAAAAAAATAATATGTGTGTTAAAAATACATACGTGGCCTGCAGGTCTTATACATTCATGGCTCGCAAGCATAAAAAATATGGAATACTAGACCTATGCACTAAACAACATGATTCTCATGATAACTTGTAACTGCTCAGACTATGTGAGTCAGCAGTGGGCGAATCCAATCTGACACCCCCACCATATGCCTCTAGTACTGGCGTGGGAAATAACCCATCTGAGCATACTCTGAGATCCCATGGGTCAAACCCTCAAGATTCTATGCAATCTCCTCCTCGTTGTCGCTCCCCTCCTAATAAGGAGTGACATCAAACTCCCAAGTGACATGCTTAGCGAGTGGGGATAACCTAGTAGGGCGTTCTAGTCCAACATCTTCATTCATAAAATCGAAGGATCATGAACACATATATTTCAAAAATAGTAACAAAACATCAAAAAAGTAAAAAAAAAAATTCTTACCTCCATCATCAAAATCCTCCCCTCTAGGAGCGGCATATCTAGATCTTTGCGGAAGTCGGTACCGCTATAAGGCCAATCCTCCACTACGATCAGTTTTCTTCATAGCCACGAGAAAAAGGTGGGCTTTTAGGACATTTGTTGGCCCCCCATAACCCTGGGCATAAAATCACTCCAACGGACCATCCGTGGGTCTCTTGGCATCGACAGATCTACCTCAATCAGCTGATATTAGAACAACGACACCCATTCGAAGAAGAAGGTCACTAGCATAGATCTGAAGAAAAATTGCTTCAGGTGTCCTGCCTTACCTTTTGATTGCTGGCGCTTCATGTTGATTTTCATAGACTTTGCCTAGTTAAAGATGGTGGGCATTGTGCAGTTGATGGCATACTGAAACTTCAACTTGTTGGTCTTATGCAGAACTTGGGACCTAGCCACTCTGTTGATGGTCAATAGTAGCACTCTCAATGCAAGATCCCGAACATTCATAATCTTGATCTTGCCACTTTTGGATTTGAGAGCTTCTGGGCAATGTTCGGCAAGTAGCATACTCATGCTTGCCCCAATCGAACTTGACCCATATAGGTTGACTAGTTCCCCTCTCTGGGATAGTCCTATGATGAAATAAATGTCTGAAGTCTCCAACTCCAACTCTTCGTCAACGATAATGAAAATTTCCCAATTTATAACCCAGAGATTAATCAGGTATCGTAGGAACTCAGGTTGGGCCCATATACCCGGTGTTAGAAATAATTTGAGGAGCCCACAATTCCTTAAAGCCTCCAAGAAATTTGGATCAACTATTGCTTGAGTATCAATATCCTCATGCTCACGTTCTTTACAATCCACCATTTTTCACGATTTCTTCCTGCAAAAACTATGTAATCAAGTCAATGATCATCCTTAGCCGGAAAAATTTGGGTTCAAACAGCTGAATTAAGCAAGGAACATCCAAACGTTTTTCTCACGGTGTCGGCGCGATTGTTTTAAAAATAGTGGTGTTGATGGTGCGATTGATAGTTTTAGCCACCCTCGATCGGCGTGATTTCGTGCCCAGAAATTGTGTCGATCGAGGGTGAAAATGTTTTGCCAAATGTTGCCCATGAAACCAAAAAAAATGGATAAAAATAATAAAAATCAGTATTAAAATGGAGCTTAAGGTCTCGTCTCTTACTTGCAATTGACCGTTCAGCGAATGACCTCTTGAATCTCCTGCAATCTGCTCTGGAAAAAATTAGGGCACAAGTGGGTAAAAAGCTCTTCACACAAAGGTAAAATGGTAAATGGTAAAAAATAATTTCTTTTGCCCCATTGTATTCATTTTTTCATGAAATTTAGGATTTTTGAGTATTTTTGACCTATTTTTCCTCAAAACTGGATAATTCATTTACCTTTCTTGTGCAGCGACAAGTGATGGATTTTCGATGATGGTATTGGATCCATGTTTCAACTCTTCTCTTGACTCGTAAATCTCAAATGAAAATATTACAGAGTATTTTTCTCTTTCTGACTCGTAAAAGAGAATAAAATTGGGGGTCTGCTTTCAAGCTCTTTTTCAACTCTTTAAACACAAAATATTGCTGAGCTCTTGACGTTTTGAACTCGTAAAAGGTTGCAAAACATTGTGCACCCAATATATGTTTACCCCTTTCTCGAGCTAGGATGAACTATTTACGAAAAAGGTACTCCTTGACTGAAATGGTCAAGCCGCTCTCTCGAGCATCGTTTTCTACCTTTTTGGGCTCGAGAGACACAAATGTACGAAAAGGGACCATGTGGAGTTTTATTTTCCTTGTCTTTTTCAAATTCTCTAAACATGAAAAAGATACCGAGTTATACCTGTGTCAGATTCGTTAAAACATTAAACGACATTGGATTCATTGCCATGATGAATGTGAGCTTCTCCTTCCTAACGCTCATTAAACTTACTAGGTTAGATTCACTCGAAGAATGAACTTATAGTGCAAGCATATGCTATCCCCTTCAAGCTTGCAATCAAAAAATAATTGGGATACTTTCCATAAATGATGGGGGGGACTTTGGAAATTCTATCAGTTGTGTCAGTAGCTCACTCTTGACTTCATGTTAGGTTGGGATATCCTCCTTTTCATTTAACCTTCCCACGTTGGTCCGCTCATTTTTGCCTTCCATTTGATCCCTGCCATGTCATCATGACCACCGATCCTAAGGATCCAACAACTGCCAAACTCCAGAATCGTGTCGTCGATATGTTCAAGAGTCAGTCCTTCTGCAGTTACACTTACTCCCGATTCTCTGTATCATCTGAAATCATTTGCATCCCTTTGTCTCGTGTCGATGATGTGGGATACATCATGGCCCTCCTTCAACATGGTTGTTTCCTTTCGACTTCAGCTCATTATCTAGGAAGCTTACCGAGAGACTCCCTTGTAGTACCTTGGAGCTTGCATGACCTAATGGAAAGTGCTTCACACTCGACGACAAGTTCACATCATTGTCTTTCGATTGGGTGATTTCACGGGTATTCAACATCAGTTTCTTTATTCACATTCTGTGAACTGTGTTGTTAGTACCTTGAGAGCCATTTTCATTATTGGTGGTTTCTCTCGCGCTTGTTAACGATTCACATCATTGACCGGTAATCAAACAACTTCCTAGCATGTTCAACTTCAACACATTCATTCACATGTTAGGATTTGTACTTTGATTGGGTCGTTTGGAGCGCAAGACCCTGGGCTAATATTACACAAGTCCAGGTTGCAAGGCGATGTGACATGGTCATGTTGATATACATGTCTCTTTCAAATGGATAGTTGCAACCACACCATGGGTTGTTATATGTGATCCTTCTTATTATTAGGTAGTTGAGACCATACCTTGGTTTCATTATGATCCTTTCTGCTAGATGGCTACGCCCATACCTTGGATCCATTTACATGATCATTCTCTGCATGGCTATGTCCATACCACGATTCATGTATCATTGTTTAGAATTTTTCAGTGGTATATATGTATGTATTTCTTGCTTGTAGGTTTTCTAATGATGGACTCAGGTTCCCCACTTCTACTTATAAAACATTTCACCCCTCACTCTAGTTAGACCTTCACACTTTAGGGGGCATCTGTTACACAACATTTTGTCACTATCCCTATACTCCTCGACTACAATCTTGGAGGACCTCTACAATGTATCCGACATGATTTCCCATCATGTAGAAACTCCCAGTATGTCCCTCTTCATGAACAGAATAATTCCCCTTTACATCATTTCCCAAGAATCTTCCTTCTATCCTAGTTTACAAGACTGGCACTACTAACCAATTTTCTCCTGGCACTGACTTACAAAGGTTAAAACTAAACCTCACATTGATTGGATCGACTGAGCCCTTTTCTAGTCACGTTGATCCTCTTCTGGAAGGTTTTTTAAATAAAGATCCAAAGCTTCCATGTCTAGAAGCTTCGTAATGGAAGTCTAATAGATGGTTGGGCTGGATAGAGCCAAGGAAATTAGTTTGGGCTCCTTTCTGCTATTAGTATGGAACAACCTCAAGAGATAAGACCTTTTCCCATGGTTAGAGGAACCACCTCCCATCCATCCAAGCTATATAAGCCTCTTTTTTTCCCAAGCAAAAGCTAGTTGGAGTTTTTAGAGCAAGTGTGAATAACTAGCAAGTCATTTATGGGTTATAGCTTTCTAGTGTGTGTTTGAGGGAGAATAGTGTGATTTTGGTTTAGTTTGAGACTAGAGGGAAAGAGGCCTTGAACTTCCATTTGTTGGGAATATCCATGAAGTGATAGCAAAAGTGTGGGAACCCAGATACGTCGGATGAGACCAGAAACGTCAAGGAACTGGTCATAATCTCTTTCTGATTTATACTAATGAAACTATCAATCGATTTCCTACATGAAGTGTCATTTTACATATTCATGGCTTAATTTTCCTTGACTGATTAAGTAGGCTGAATAGAATATTGCATGTTGTCATATTTGTTGTTGTCGTTGTTTTCTTCTTTCAGGTATTCAAAGGAAGGAAACGGAAGATAAATGGAGTGAGGAAGCAGGACCATCACCAAGCAGAATAGCATTCTAAGAGGTAGGCCCTCTTAATTGATTCTAGCTTAAGGATATTTTCCATAGATTGTTTGTTTGTGGCTAGACCCACTCTCTCAGGCTAGAGGAATTGTTTGTGTCCACACTGAGAATTTACCTGCACTGCAAACCTAAAGCATAAAGTTAACCTATGCCCCAAATTATGGACATATAACCAAAACTACCCAGTCACCTAGGTTTTTTAGAGAATCATACCTATGTGTTGGCACCATACATGCACTATCTATGGCAAGAAACCATCATAGGTGAAGGTGCCACCACCATCCCAAGTTTTGCGATTCAGTGACTTTTGTACATCGATTCATGGCCAAAAACTCGTATTTACTAGACTTTGATACTGAGTCTACATAAACCTATCCCCCACAAGGGGATGATGGACCCCTGGACATCTTATGTGTGTTTGAGGAGAAATGTCAAAAACAACAAAGCAAGGCCACCGTTATTTTTTCTCCCCTCACCACCATCAATCTAGACCAGAAGAAAAAATGATCTAAGACCACCTGGCATAGAATATCACCCATCACATGCACCCTATGCGATAAACCCAACCATTTGGTGAATGAATGTCGTGAACTAGGTAAATTCAATGACATATTTCACATAATGGTCCAAATTCCACACAAGAATCTCCCCAACCAAGAGAAAATTACATGTTGTTATTGTGGCATCTGCTATGAATTCCACCATACAAGGAATTGTCAATACCTTCCATGTTTTCGCGCAGCAATAGCAACGCTAAGACCATCCCACAACAGGATGCCACATCACACTAGCACCAAGGTCCACAAATTGGTACCGCCATAGGATAATCCATCTCGTGATATCAACATGGAATCAACATCTCACACTATGAGCAGTATTGCCTCCCATACTATCTACTCCGTTAGTTTTGGTCTAGTATATAGTATCTATACCAATAACTCTCATAGCACTGAGGCATGCCCTATGTTACACACATTTTTCCAGCTTAGGATTCAAAATTAACATCCTATAAAGTTGGTAAAATCACATGATAATCCTATCAATCTCATCGATGGATGTCAACAAGAATCCCTCTAGAATAATGAAGCACACAAAAAGAGGGTCAAAGCCTCATTTGATCGCAACATCACCCCTTGGAAATTTACGGAGGGGGAGTTAGTCCTTTACTACAGTGTTTCCCAAGAAATGGTAGGACCTAGGAAGTTTGAAACCATGTGGAAGGTCCCATACATCATCAAACATTTCTTCCTCAAGGCAATATACATCTTGTCAGAGCCTAATGGGAGTTGCCTAAAAAATCCCATCAATGGTCTCTAAATCAAAAAAATTCTCCCATAAAATGATAGAATGTACATGTATGCACCATGACTTATTTTTTATGATGATGACCTCATCATGGATTCACTATAAACATCACTCTCTCATCATTTGTCAACATATGGATCATCCGCTAGCTTATCACCATGGGTTTACTGATGGTGCATCTCGGTGGTCGCAAAACCTCATTGTTGTAGCCTAGGACATACACTCTCCTAACTAAACACCTCGTCTCTCTAATGGACTTTGTATCAAGTCATCCACCAACAATCAACTTGAATACAATGTCTTCATAGATCTCTTGGATAATGCCCACCACCTAGATATCTCTCACCTACATGTATTCCTTGATTCCCAATTGATTGTATTGCAGATAAACAAGACCTTTTAGGTTGGTGATACATGCCCTTTCCAGAAGTATTTACATGCACAAAGGTTAGCTCGACATTTGATCATGTCACATTTACACATGTACCAAGGGATCAAAATCATACAACTGATCACATAGCTAATCAAATCCTAGACTGGCATGCATCACACACACACATACACACAGACACACACAGATATATCCATCAAGATACATAAACTATGAGAATAAGATACATCTCGAACAAAATGCATGAATATATCAAAAGTATATACGCATGTGACATATCATGAGAGCCGCCAAAAACCCATCTCATATATACATATCAAAAAATATATATGATTACAAAAAATATCCATATAGTCCACTAGCACATGACCAAGATAAATAAGTCAAAACATATGGGGGAGTATCCTTGTAATGTGTGCTTGCGCTGATACATACATAGTCTCATACAAAAATTTAGACCCACAAGTCTATCTAAGGCTCTCGCAAACCAATCTATATCACTGGAGCCAAAATCGAACCAGTCCTACCCATCGTCATATATATACGACGCAAAATTGTTCGATGCGCTCGCTTAAGCACCTTTGTCGCCTCCACGATGACCTCTGCCAAACCTTCCCAACCATCAATGGGAAACTCTCTAGTCAAGGCCTCTTATCTGCCCCAGGTGTCTCGATAGCTTTAAAGCTTAGCCTCAAGAACTGGAAAATGCACATTTACGGCCTCGACACACTCATGTGACCACTCTAAGTCCCCGCTCGCTTTTTCACCACTTCCCTCACCTTAGGGTCCACCAATATCTAACTGATGTCATTTTGTTGATTTCTTAGGCCTAGTAGGTGGCCTCACATCCCATGGTCTCTATGGCATAGTTGTAACCCCTGCGACACCCATACATCTCAGATCATGGCCAACCCCAGTAGGCCAGTGGTTGCCCCCACGGCCCTGCATCTACAGGAAAACACACATGGTATCAATATCCTCATATATAAAACATCATACCTATACATGAAGAAAACATATATATATGAATGCAGAAAACAAAATATACCCGTTGGTCCCTAGGCATCACCCAGAGGATGTCCCATGTGTGGATCTCCCCAGAAGTCCACGCCATGATAGGGATACTCCACAATCATCTGAGGATTGAAGTTAAAGCAATCCTCTACGGTGGTGTTCTAGTAATGCCTTGCCATCCATCCATCCTCAAACATCCCTAAACCACCTGCCACATCACCACAAGGGATTAGTTTGCGTAGTTGATTTTGCATGAAAAGAATAAAAAGACAAAAACAAAGTTATTTCAATCCCTTTACTTGCACAATAGTGATTTTTTATGTTTTTAACTTCCATGCTTAGACAGTAGAATTTGGTTCATGCTAATTTAGCATTATTGCAAAGCATAGTTTCTTAGCAGTTAATTAGGAAATGGTGTGATTTAGCATTGAATTTCAGTCTTTTTCATTATTACAATAGATCATCTCTCACTTAGATTAGATTTCGCTTTCTTTCATCAAGAAACCAAGATTCTTCTAAATCCATAGAAGTCTGGCTTGAAAACCCCCAGTGGTCTCTCGCCAGCTAAACAAGTGACAAAAGGAAGAACGATCACTTTTACTTGTGTATACAACACTGTCACCTCCAAGTTTGTACGAACCCCGTGTTGATAAAGTAAAGTTGGTAGCCTAGGAGTTGCAGCATTCTTGTTGCAATACTGGTGTTCATCACTTTTTAGCACCATTTCGGGGAGGTTTCTGAGTAATATTTGATTACTACTTTCTTTCTTGTATTTCTTGTTTCTACTATTCTTCCATTAGTTTCATTCCCGCAAAAGTAATTTAGTTTGCTTTTCATTTTGCATTCTTTGTTTTTGTTTCCATTCTGCAAGTTAGATTTCAAGCAATTGGCTAATCTCTTCATTCAATCATTAGTTCTCATTTAGTCTGCAATTTTAATTATTTAAGTTAGATTTCAATTCAATAATTAGTTTTTTCATTTAGTTAGTAGTTTTCATTCCATATGCAAATTCAGTTCTGCAAAGCACTTTCAAAATTTGAAAAAATCACAAAACAAAACCAAAAACATTTCCTTTCATGCCTCATAGGAATAGGGATAACTTAGTGAATTTTTTTCCAAATACCCCCACTGCATCCAACAGTAAACCTTCCCTCTTCTTCAGTGGTTGTGAACTACAGGAACCCTTAGCTGAGCAATTAGACATATTTGAAGAACCTACAGGGGAATAAGAAGAACCCATTCCTACTGAGCCAATGGCTGAAAAAAGAAATGACAAAGGGAATAGAGAGATAGTTGAGGGTGCCTTCCCCATCAGGGAAGCCAATGGGGACACTAAGATGAAAAATATAAGCCCCTCTGCCCTTCCTCATTTCCATGGCTTGATCACAGAAGACCCCGACACTTTCCTATTTGAGTTTGTTATTATATGCCGAACCTATGACTATACAGATGATGAGAAGAAGTTGAAACTATTTCCATATACCCTCAAGGATGTATCTTTGTGCTGGTTCATGGGTTTACCTAGGGATAGCATCACAACTTGGGCTCAAATGCAGCGAGCCTTCAACAATAAGTATCGAGACTACTGTAGGTCTAAGGATACTAGAGAAGAAATTTTTAGGATGACTTTAGGAAATGATGAATCCCTAGAGGATTATGAAGAAAGATTCCATCTTATATACAAAAGGGCCAGGTGGACACTTGACCCTGAGTCACTAAGCCTAGTCCTGCTTAGGGGAGTAAGCGAAGATCTTTTGGATACCCTACACTTGTTAGCAAGAGGATATATCTACTAGTTACCCATTGAGGACATCAAGATTGTCTTTAGAAACCATTTTAGGGTAGCCAGGAAAATGGGTAGGGTTAGTCAACCTATGGTCAGTACATCCTCTTCTAATTTATCCATCAAAGGTGAAACTGGAAACATGCTAGAAGATTTCAAGAGTGAGATGCTACTAACCCTTGCCTTACAAATGGACACTATGCACATTAGGAGAAAGAAGGAGGAAGCAGAGAGAGCCTTGGCCATTTTTTGCCCTCAGTGCACTAGGAGGCACCTTAGGAATGAATTTCCATTAAATTATATTGAAATCTACTCAGTTTTTGAAGAAAACCACTCCACAGATAAGAGCCATTCTTTGCCTGGACTCAAAGTTGTATATCAAGGATTTGAAGGGGTCACTGAGCAGCTCTGTTACATAAACCAAAGTAGACCTCATGGGCCTAGGCCATACTATCAAGGCATGCAAGGGTCATCCCATGCATACTACAACCCCAACCAGACCACATCCATATGTTCTTGGTGACCCCCCGCTCATCCTTCCTGGTCTACACATCCTCCTTGGTCCTTTACATCTCATTATCAGTCCTACCTAGCCAGCCATTCATTTCAACAATATGTTCCACCACAACCTCAGTGGAATGCACCACCCTAGGGGTGGAGGCCCCAATACAATAATGCTCTAGCTTTATTTCCTCCACAACCTTCCCAACCACAATTGTTGTACTTTGCTCCACCCAAGCAACCCTGGATGTCTACCCAGCTAAATCTAAACCTGAACAAGAGACATGCTCAGCAAGTATACAGTGGAGAGACATCATATATAGATTATTCTGTGGAAATCCAGGAAATTAACCTGACATATGGCATAGTTCTCCGGGATAACCAACCTTCACCTCCACCTAGGGAGGTTGTAGAAGAAGGAGCGGAAAACATTCTTAAATTAAATCCACCCTTTCCTGAGAGATTAACCTAGCCACTCTGGCCTACCCCAGAAGACACTGAACTTCTGAGAGAATTGAAAAATATATCTGTAAAGATCCCACTTCTCCAAGCAATAAAATATGTGAATATTTACAATAAGTTGATTAAGGAGAAGTTCTTCAAGCATCCAGGCAATCAAGGAAAAGATTCCCCTACCATTAATGTCATTGGACAGTTGTCCAACTTAATGTCGGGGTAGGTAATCTATCCAAAGTTATTTGCAGCCTGGAAGCCCTTTAGTAGATGCGCACATCAATGGCACCATTTTCCCACACACTTTGATCGATCTTAGGGTTGCCATTAATGTGATGACCAAGGACACCATGCTCAAGCTCAACCTCTAAGGTTCATTGAGAAATACCACAATGGTGCTACAACTTGTAGACCACTCCACAGTGACCCCTGAGGGGATTGCGGAGGATGTGATGGTCTCCATTGATTCTTGGGAGTACCCTACAAATTTCCTAGTTCTCCACCCTAAGGCTAAGCTTACTGTTTACCCTCTCATCCTTAGGAGGCACTGGTTGGCCATTATCAATGCTTACATCAACTGCAGAGCTTGGAATATGAGCATCAAGAATGGGCATATGTCTAAGAAGTTAGTCTTGTACCCTCCTGCTCAGCCATCTCTAGAACACGGTTTACCTTTATCGCTGGAAGAGGAGGAAGAAGAAGAAGTTTATACTGCCTAACTATATACCTTAGAAACAACCTTGGGAGGAGGACCACCGGATGAAGACAACTTGATTGAACACCTGCTCCAAAGTCCAACTCCCAGTACATTGTCCCTAGAAGAAGTAGTAAGGGAAACCTAGAACAACCATCCAATTGATCTGTACTTGGCCTATTCCAATCCTCTCTATGTCAAAAACATAGAATTTAGCCTTGAGAAAACTTTGAAATTCAATCCATCTCTTTTTGTTCTCCAAGAGGGGAAGTTGTGCAACATGCTAAAGGAACATCTGGATGCCTTTGCTTGGAGTTACAAAGAAATGAACGGAGTACACCCCTCATTATGTACTCACCATATCTATATCAAGGAATGTTGCAAGCCAGTCTGGCAACCCTAAAGGAGGATGAATCCAGCTCTTAACGATATAGTCAAAGAGGAACTACAAAAATTGCTAGATGCAGGATTCAGTTATGCTATCTCCGACAGTGAGTGGATCTCCCCTCTAGTGTTAGTTCCCAAGAAAATTTGGTGAGTGGAGGATTTATGTTGATTATAGAGAACTGAACAAAGCCACAAAGAAGGAACATTTCCCTCTACCTTTCATCGACCAAGTGCTAGATGACCTGGTAGGGAAAACGTTTTTCTCTTTCCTACATGGATTCAGTGGGTACAACCAAATCCGGATTAGCCTAGAAGAGTCCCAGGATAAAACCACCTTCACTTGTCCTTGGGGCACTTTTTCCTATAGGATCCTTCTTTTTGGCCTATTCAATGCTCCTACCACCTTTGAGAGAGCAGTGTTGAGTATCTTTGTTGAGTTGGTCCATGATGCGGTAGAAATCTATATGGATGATTTCGCATCTTATGGGCATGATTTCAAGGAGGCTTTGTCCAACTTAGGTAAGGTACTGCACAAATGCATTGAGATGAACCTGTCTCTTAGTCCTAAGAAATGTGAATTCTTGATGACTAAAGGGACTATGTTGGGTCATTCAATATCTCAACAAGGAATGCAGTTGGACCCCAACAAAATAGCTATTATCCAAACGGTCCCATCTCCTCAAAAGTAGAGAGATGTTAGAAGTTTCCTAGGATTAGTTGGATACTACCAAAGGTTCATAAAGGACTTCAACAAGTTGGCCTCTCCTTTATTTGGGTTGCTGGCCAATGACTTTGAGTTTATATGGTCAAAAATCTGTTAAGAGGCCTTGGACATCCTGAAGAACAAGTTAACCACTACCCCAATTCTCCAAGGCCCAAATTGGGCCCTTCCTTTTCACATTCATGTTGATGCCTCACACAAATCCATAGGAGTAGCCTCAGATAGATGAAAAATTTCCTTATGCCATTTACTTTATCAGTAATAATCTGTCAAAGTCCGAACTAAACTACATAGTGACCGAAAAGGAGATCCTAGCTGTTGTGCATTCATTGAACAAATTTAGGAGTTATATTATAGGCTACCAAACATTTGTCCATACTAACCATGTTGTGATCAAATATTTAATGAATAAACCCAATGTGAATTCTCGTATTATAAGATGGTTTCTTTTATTACAACAGTTTGATCTAACTATTGTTGATAAGCCTGATAAGGAAAACGTTGTTGCAGACTTTTTGTCTAGATTAACTTTGCCTGTAGGTGAATAGGGAATGGTTGATGACCAGTTACCAGATGAGCACTTGTTTTCCGTTTCAATTCTCTCTCCATGGTTTGCTGACATTGAAAACTATTTGGTATCTGTATAGTTCCCAGCGAACTTGTCCTCTAAGAGGAAAAGCAATATTATAAGGAAGAATGTCCCCTTCACTTGGATTGGGGGCAACCTCTTCAAACTTGGCCCAAATCAAATCTTGAGAAGGTGTGTCGGGGAGGAGGAAGTCTTTAGCATCCTTCTGACCTGTCATGATGGACCTTGTGGAGGTCACTCTGCAACAAAGAGGACAACATTCAAAGTGTTACAAGCAGGCTACTATTGTCCCACTCTTCATCAAGATGTGAAAAAATATACTAGTCAGTGTGATCAGTTCCGAAGGATGGGAAAGCCTACTCCAATGGATGAAATACCTCTGCATCCTCAAGTGGCCATTTCACAAGTGGGGCATGGGCTTCATTGGACCTATTGACCTTCCTTCCAAGAAAGAAATAGTACATCATTGTGTGCACTGACTATCTGAATAAGTGGGCTGAAACCAACGAAATTAAGGCAGCAATAAAGGAGAAGGTGGTTGAGTTCTTAAGGGAGAATGTATTTTACAAATTTGGGCACCCTAGAGAACTGGTCATTGATAAAGGCAGCCAGTTTACCTCCAACATGATTGAAGACTTACTTAGCCAGCACAAGTTCAAGCATAGGACCTCCGCTCCCTATCACCAACAAGCTAATTGGAAAGTGGAGGTCACCAACAGAGGGCTGGAGGGCAACTTGACCAAAGTGGTTAACAACAGTAGGAAATATTGGGTAGATAGACTAGTTGAGGCCACCTTGGCCCATAATACCACCTGGAAGACCACCACTGGATTCACACTATATGAGCTAGTATATGGGAAAAAGGACCTGTTTTCCATTGAGTTTGAGTATAACACACTAAGGATGGTAGCTCAACTAGATCTAGATCTCAGCAGTACACAAAAGGAGAGATTGTTGCAGTTAAATGGTTTAGATGAGTTTAGAATGCAGGCCCTCCTACATATGAAGGTAACCCAACTTCAAAGGAAGATATGGCATGATAAAAACATCAAGGATAAACAATTTCAAAAAGGTGATTGGGCCTTGTAATATGATTCTAGATATAAATACTTTAAGGGCAAATTGAGGACAATATGGCCAGGACCTTATGTTATAGAGAGATGTCATGATAATGGTTCAGTGCAGAACAAAACCATAGATGAAGAGGCCATTCCTTTACTTGTTAATGGGCACCGATTAAAAGCTTACAAAATACCATTATAAAAGCAAGAGTTCATTGATGGTATCAATAAAACAATGATGGTAGTGGAGCAAGTTTCAACTCTTGCCTCATCAAATCACTGAAAAAAAAAAATAAAAAATAAAAATAAAGACTCAGGTGAAAACTTCCATGAGGTGCCTGAGTCCCACTATTGGGTTGAAAACCTCTTGGGGCAACCCAATGGTGCCAAAAAAGGAAAAAAATGGAAATTAAAAATATCCCTGGGTGAAAACCTCTCTTGTGGCACCCAGGGAAAACAACTAGGATGAAAACGTCTCAGAGGCAGCCTAGTTGTTTTAAAAAAAAATCATGAAAATTTTTATTTGCAGGTCAGCAAGGAGGACGATCAGAGAACAAAGGAGGATAAAAAAGGGACCTATTTTACTCACATTTTTATTTTTTCACTCATTGTAATTCATCACTCAATCATTTCTTCCATTTTTTCACTCCTTTGCTTCGGTTTTCAAGGGGATTGCATTTTCTATAAGATCCCTTGTAAACCTACAAGATCCCCTGAAAACCTATAGGATGATCCTATAGGAATTACAGTGGCTTGAGAATCCTACAAGAAGTGACCCTAGGGAAAAAACATGACCTACTATGTCAAAGAAATAACACCCCTACATCAACATTTCATTACCATACCTATGTCCACTTTCATCACCTCTGCAGTCACCATTAAAAGAATCGGTTTCAAGAAAAATTTTATTTGTCACAGTCTTCAAGAAAAAACATGAAACAGAGAGCAGAAGGGAGTAATACCTAAGTATGTCTCATTTCTCCACACTCCTAGTATTCCTCTCAATCCATGTCACCATCCTCAAAATCATAGCAGAGTGTATGATTAAGAGTTCTAAGGGAGAAGAAGTTGTCGGACATCTTGTAGGAAATCCTATAGCAACCTATCCCACATAATACAAATCATGATTGCAGCAAGCTTCCAACATAATTATCCAAGAGCAGAAGGATCTCCAAAGCAGCAACACCACCAGAATCTTCAACACTAGGTGCCTGCACATCAAAGGAATCATCAGGGAGAAAAAAAAAATACCTTATAGCCAACACACAGCAAACACCTCTGGTCTCCAACAAGTGCAGCAAGGGCTAGCACCATAGGTAATTATCTCGCTCACTCTCTCATTTTCATAACGTAGTCAAAATATGTAAAGGTTACGAGTAAGTTGGTTTATAAGCTAAAGGTGGCCAGTTAACTTGGCCACCTTCGTTCAGTTGATGAAGACAAATGTTAGGCCCCTATACTACTAGTGTAACCCCTTATTGTCATTAGTACAACCCCCTTATTATATTGATGTACCCATGTAGTGCCCATATTGTTACTATTGTGCCCCATAGAAGCCCACTATTGTTATTGTTGTGCCCTTACATTATTATTATTATGTTGGCTCTGATTATATTATGATCCCATAGACTCCTATATATAGAAAGGATGTCTTTTCATTTGTATCATCAAAGAATTATTCATTTGTGTAATGTAAAGGAGGTTCCTCCCTCAAAGAGGCTGAATTCTAAGGCATTCAACTATCTTTTCTATCTTTTTGTGAGCTGGTTTCATAACATTTGGTATCAGAGCTTTGGATTCTAGGGTTTCGCTACTCCAAATAGGTCATCATGGCATTTTCGCTATAACTTTTTTTCTGCAACATTTCAAAAGTGAAAAAGAAACCCATTTGAGATGAAATGACACTGAACCCCGGGTCTAAATTCTAGAACTTTTCATGCTATATTGGCGGAGATATGATTTGAGGAAGTTGGTCTTTTTGCAGACTCCTAAATTACATTCCAAACAGGTGACCTGGGGAAAAGCGTCATAACATTCCCTTTGTGCATTGGATTGAAATTTCGTCAGAAGGTACAGAAAGAGGATAGATAGTAGTTTCTTTTATATATTTTTCGGAGCTAAAGGTTGAAGCAGTGACATGTGGCACGTCGTACAAGTTCGCTCTACTGAACTAGTCTATAATCAGGTCATTGTGGGATATTTGGCATAACTCTTCCTTGGACAATCCAATTTGGATTAGACTGGTGGCATTCGAAAGAAGACGTAGAGGGATAGTGTAGGTCACAATTTCATAACTTAAAGATCCAAACATACAGAGTTACATTCGTTTCAAGATCGAGCTCCTAAAATCAAGAAAAAGCAAGACGAGGAAGTTTGATGGCAAGGATCCAGTAAATTGGGTACTTCAGATGGAGTAATATTTTGATCTACATGGTGTACCACTATTACAAAAGGTATGTATTGCATCTTCATATTTAGAACCAGATCAACTTTTATAGTATAAAGGGCTTTGTTCTCGTAAACAACTTGTTACGTGGTCAATTTTCACGGAGGAAATGATAGCACATTATGAGGATACAAAGAGCAACACCTTCTTTAGAGCAACACCACAACAATTGGAAAGAGTAAAAGGGTCTTGTTACATAGTGGAAAGTAAAATTATGGAAACAAAGAAGTCTACCTCTCACAACTATAAAGATGGAAGTGTTGTTTCTTCTAGCCTTCGACAACCTACAAGGGTTACACCACAACAATTGGAAGAAAAAAGAGAAAAAGGGCTTTGTTACAATTGTGATTAGCAAAATGCACTAAAGGTCATAAGTGTGGTTAAGAAGAAATTATTTTACATAGGGTATGAAGAGGAGGAAGAAAAGGATCAAGAAACATCAAAAGAAGAGGATATACACCAGGACCCAACCCCAAAGAAAGAAGAAATGAATCAAACCATATCTTGTAAAGCATTGGCAAGAATTACCACTCCTCAAACTGTCAAGATAGAAGGACATATCAAGAAGAAAATGGTGCAAGAAGTGAAAGATCACTTTGAGCATCAAGAAATGAATCCGATCATATCTTGTAAAGGATTGGAATAAATTACCACTCCTCAAACTCTAAAGATAGAAGGACATATCAAGAAGAAAAAGGTTCAAGCAATGAAAGATCACATCGATCATCAACTACAAGTTCTCCAACTTTTAAATGACAACGCCACTTTGGTGCAAAATCGAATGAAACAATAGGTAGATCAACATCATATTGAAAAATGTTTTGATGTAGGTGATTGGGTATTTTTACTGCTACATCTCAAGTAAGCTATTTATGAGAAGGAAATGTTGGCAATAGTATATGCACTTAAGAAATAGTGACCTTACCAAATGGGAAGACACTTCAATGTAAAAATGGATCATGATAGTCTTAAATACTTTATAGAACAACTATTAACTTTAGAAGAACAAAAAAAATGGGTCACAAATATGTTGGGTTATGACTTTGACATCATCTATAGAAAAGGGAAGCAAAATTTTGTTGCATATGAACTCTCAAGAAAGGATGAGGATGTGGAAGCATTGTTTTGTGCTAATTATATTATCCAACCAAATTGGATAAAAGAAGCAAAGGTTGAATGGAAGAAAGATGAAGAAGTATGGCCACTTATTCAAAAATTGCAAAAGATCCCAATTCAAACAATATTGCCAGAAATTAAAGAGGAAGGAAAAATCATATTGGACTTGGAGTAGTCACAGAAACAAGAACCTGAAAGCTACAAAATTGATCAATTTCAGAGTACCTTATCAAGTGGAAGAACTTACCTACTGAAGATTCCACATGGGAGGACAAGAATTTTATACAGAGGCATCAAGAGCTACTCAAGATATGAGGACAACACATTTTGAAGGAGAGGGGCATGTTAGGCCCCTATACTACTAGTGTAACCCCTTATCGTTATTAGTACAACCCCCTTATTATATTGATGTACCCATGTAGTGCCCATATTGTTACTATTGTGCCCCACAAAAGCCCCTATTGTTATTATTGTGCCCTTACATTATTACTGTTATGTCGGCTCTGATTATATTATGACCCCTTAGACTCCTATATATAGAAAGGAGGTATTTTCATTTGTATCATCAAAGAATTATTCATTTGTGTAATGTAAAGGAGGTTTCTCCCTCGAAGAGGCTGAATTCTCAAGCGTTCAACTATCTTTTCTATCTTTTTGTGAGCTGGTTTCATAACAACAAAATAGTTGGTCCTCCCACACGTGGCAACAATTAAGTCAAAAAAGGAGAAGAGCAGGACAAAAACAATTAAGTCTATGGGGTCATGAACTGGGAGTTGATTATGAGGAGGGGGAATGATGAGGTGGCAGTGGGGACCAACAGTCCAAAAATAGAAAATGTACCTCCATTGCCAGCACACTACCTCACATAACTTAGCCATAAGAAGAAATATTTGTTGATCCTCATGCACTCATGCATGCATTTCCTTGTGGCTCACTCTTACAAAATTCACTCTCATACTCAGGCCACCTTCCGAAGAGGAAAACTCCATCATTTTTTTTCACATGACTTCCTATAGGATTGCACAGGAAATCCTACAGGATTGCACACAAGATTCCTATAGGATACACAGAGACAGTCTACGGGATTGGCTTAGAGGGGTTTTAGAGGGGAAAACACGGGGGTTGGACACAACAAACACTATGAAGAGGTAGGCTCTTTAATTACTTCCATTTTTCCAAGTGAATTGAACAATAAATCCTCTAGTTTGAGTGAATTTGGTAGTTGTGTAAGGGAATTGTCCATACATAATCCCACAAGATTGCACGCAGGATTCCTACAGGATACACAGAGATAGTCTCCAGGATTGGCCAAGAGGAGTTTCAGAGGGGAAAACATGGGGGTTGGCCACAAAAAACACTATTAAGAGGTAGGCTCTGTAATTACTTCCCTTCTTCCAAGTGAATTGAACAAGAAATCCTCTAATTTGAGTGAATTTGGTAGTTGTGTAAGGGAATTGTCTACACAGTCATCTCATTTATTTACTACTACATTTAACAATTGTATCAACCCTATCCTTTCCTCAAACTTCACAAACCAAGATGTTAGGAGGGTTTAATAGAAGGGAGCCCATTAACACTGTGAGAATTCAACAACACCCTTAGGTGCTAGAAATCTTCACAACGCATAATTGGATGGGGTATTTGGAAAAATTAAGAGGGTATGATGATGAAGTAGCCCGAGATTTTTCTCTCTCCCTCATTCCACTTACCAGAGTCCATGCCGTTATTGTGGTAAGAGGCCTCTCCATAGATCTCACCGTTGAACTCATCAATAGAGTTACCACGTTGTCCTTAAGAGTACCATGGAGGAAGGAAGACAAGGGAGACAACCAGATTGCTAAGAGGAAATTGTTTTTAGAAGGTGAGGAACCCATTGAAGACAAGAATGGAGTAAGGAGAACAAGCTTTCCATATCCCTAAAATGAGGTGAGCTACCAACTTATCAAATACATATCATGTGAGGGTAGGTATAGTGTGGTCTATGGCTATCACTTTAGGCTTCTTGAAGAGTTGAGGTTTGGAGTAGAAAGACCTCCTCACCACAAGCTCAATGTACCATACTTCCTTCTGCAATCTCTGATAAACACAAGAACAAAGGTGCAAGAGGGAAATTCCCAACAATTAGCTCATCATGGACTAATAAGAATCATCATAGAATATTCCCTCCAAAACCTCACAATTCCTATCCAATGGTCAATTTTCATAGACATGCAGATAGAGGAGGACATCAAGGCTCTCAAATTTGATTTTAGTCCTACTGTTAATGAAAAGGATGAGGAAGAGATTGAAGCAGAGGAATAAGAAGCAGAGCAGGATGAAGATGAGATATATGAGGAGGAAGATGAGATAGATGAGGAAGAGGATGAAGAAAAAGAGGAGAAAGAGAAAGAGAATGATGAGAAAATAGAGGAATATGACAAAGAAGAGACTAATAAACAAGATGAGGAGCTAGAAGGAGAAGAGGAGAGGAAAAATAGAGAGGAAAAGGAAAATGAAAAAGAGGAGGCATAAGACAAGGAGGAGTCACTAGGGTGTCTCTAGAGGCCACTGAGAGAGAAGTAGTAGTTGCCCTCACTGCTCTTAGCACCCCTATCAAATAGAAAGTAAAAAGACAAAGGCAGACCACCTTATATTGCAAGACAAGGAAAAGCGCAAGGATAAGGTAGGGTAAACCCCAAACACCAACCAAAATTCCCATTGTGATTGAGGACACATCTAAACAACAAGATAAAATGCATCCTCCTAAGTCTCCTATCACCTATGTGAGAAGGCCTATAACTAGATCCACCTCATCCAAAGGAAAAGCAATCCTACAGGATACTCTGCACGATCTATAAGAAATTGAATCAGTCCTATAGGATACTCTGTTAAACCTACAAGAGACTCAAAAATTGGATAACGATGGAAGTCTATAGTAAGAAACCAAAGAAGACGACCCAAAGTTAAAGGAACCTAGCCCCCAACCTGACCATGAATCTTACTACAGATTTATTGAAGAGGACAGGGTCATTCCACAATGATTTGCTATTCCACTATTCTTTGAGCTTGAGAAGGAGAAAGCCAAAACTCATCGATGGATGTAGATTGCCAAATCCAAGGGGGTGGAAGACATTGGTCACATGGAGGAGAAGCTCAAGGAGATGGGTAGAGAATTAAGTAGCTTGAGAGACAGAGAGGCCATAATGAGAAATCAGTTAGAGACAGAAAATGCATGGTTGAAAGGACAACTACAAGAAAGAGAGAACCAATTGGTGTGAATAGCCAGTCTCTCTTTGGAAGTAATCCAGAGTAGGATGCCAGCTAAATCCTATACCTTATACCTCAAGGAGCAGTGGTTTTAGTTCCACATCAAGACCCTAGCACAGAGAGGCACTATGCCATTTCAGGATTATAGACACTTCATTGAGCTTTGTCATCAAAATACATGGGAAGACAGGCCCAAGATGTCTGAGTTTTATTTTCATAATATGGCCTTAACAAACATGAATGTATGGGACCCTAATGCCAAGCTAGGAGATTTATAGTTGATGGCTTTGGCAGCATGGATGAACCATGAGGAAACAAGGGTTGCAGAAATGAAAAGGATATTGGGAAGAGAACAAACATAACCTCTTATGATCAGAGCTGAGTAGTCCAATCCAATAGCTCTCATCAGCACATATAATTTAATTGCAAATGATCCTCAACTTGCACCCAGGTATCTTGCTACCCAAGAGCAAGCAATTTCACATTTTGAGGACATGTTCAGGTTGTTAGGGGATGACAGCATACATGCTTTCCCAAGGAGATGGAACACATTTCCATACAGCTTAAAGATAAGAGAGTACCACTCTCCTCAAAGGATGAGAGAAGCACTAAACATGACACTCATGTACAAGCAATCTATGAAAAGGCTCAAAGTCAATTGGATTAGCTTGGAACTCTGTCCACCACTACTCTTAGCAATGCTAGAAGGAAGGAAGGAAGAAGAAGAAAAGAGGCAGTGGGAGGAGGTAGAAAAAAAAGTAGGTTTCTATGAACAATAAGAGGAAACCACAGCAGAGGCATGGGATGTTAGGGAGGCCACTAAAGCCATGAATGATATGGATATTGATTGAGTTTCTCAAAGGATGAGAAACACTTTCAGTAGGGGGTGATGATGAGCCTCATCATTAGGTAATTACATGGGCCTTAATTCACCTCCTAGCTTAGTCAAACCAACTTTTCTCACAACTTATTACATGTTTTCTATCATATTTTGTTTATGAGATGAGTTAGACTGGGATATCATGCCTAGTGGACTAATATGCATTGAATGCATGTTTGAAGGAGGAAATCAAGGAATCTCTGCAAATATTCCTCATTTACTTCTCCCCCATTCAAATATTCCTCCATTTATCACACCACCTCTGAGTGCAAGCAACCAAGTCATGAGGATTAGAAGGCAGTCGAGCAAGTGAGAGACAAAGAGCTCGTTTATCTAGAGTTTGGGAGACGAGCCTCCCTAATTTAAGGAAGTTGTTGGAGACTTTAGTTGTATAAGTAGAGTAGCCAGAGCCTCATTAGGATTCAATTTTTTTTTTGTAAAACTCTAAGTTATTTTTGAGCTCCAGACTTGTGGAAGATTTTGATGTAATTTTCGGTTTTGGTAAAAGAAGGAGTTTTGTTTTGAGCCAACACTGAGTTAACTCAGAGGGCTGAAGCTCTTGGGTTAGGGCCCAACCCTAGTGGCCAAGGCTCCTATTTTTTATTTTTATTTTTAGCTTAGTTTCATATCTTCATTATTAATTTGTCTTTAGAGGTATTTTCATTGCAAGTAGTGTAGATTTGATTGGTTGTTTATTAGTTTACTTCCATTTGCACCTTACTTTAGTAGCAGGTTAGCAGGGATAAAATAAGCACCACAAAACTGTCAACAAGTGTCTTGGCCTCACTTCTTCCTTCTGGGATCATGATTTAAGGAAGTGACCCTTATGCAGCCCCAAAAACACAGATTTCTATTTCTTTCATAAGCTTTAAAGAGTTTACTGTATTTAAGCTACCATTTGATTAGTTTTTAAAAGTAGGATTGCATTTCCATCTCTTCTATCTTCATTCATATGGTAGATCTCATCCATGATTCCATTCCTTTTAGCTACTTTCCTCATGCATAAGGTAGACAATTAGTTCATTAATTCTTCTTTTCTAGCTTATGAGAATGCTTCTTGTTTACATGACTTCTTTGAAATTACACATGTTTGATGTAGAGAATGCACTTCATAAGTAGACAAATATCTCATAGCAAGCAACCACCTTACAACTCCATTCACCCATAGGAATTCCTTGTTTCTATCAAAACCTTCACCAATTTCATCATTTTACAAAGAAATTTCCTCAAGCATTTTGAGCCAATCCAACCATATCCTAAACTTGGTTTTGGGTTCTGAGTGATCCTAGTCCTCTTCTCACTCCATTCCGCCCATCAACTATGTTCCCCAAGCTTTCCATCACCTCCAACTCCCATCGTTTTTCTCATGGCTGCATCCTGTAGGAATATAGGGAATCCTGTAGGTTTGTAGTACATCCTGTAGGTTTTCCTGTAGTGGCCTATTTTGAGGTCGAATTGAGGAAAAACCTCTAGGAAGCCGCCAAAGGTCACCCAAGGATCTCCCACATCATCCATCCATCTCCTAAGACTTACATCCATCCTCGAACATCCCTAAACCACCTACCACATCACCACAAGAGATTAGTTTGCATAGTTGATTTTGCATGAAAAGAACAAAAAGACAAAAACAGAGTTATTTCAGTCCCTTTACTTGCACAGTAGTGATGTTTGATGTTTTTTACTTCCATTCTTAGACAGTAGCATTTGGTTCATGTTAATTTAACATTATTGCAAAGCGTAGTTTCTTAGCAATTAATTAGGAAATGGTGTGATTTAGCATTGAATTTCAGTCATTTTCATTATTGCAATAGATCAACTCTCTCTTACATTAGATTTCCCTTTATTTCATCAAGAAACCAAGCTTCCTCTAAATCCATAGAAGTCAGGCTTGAAAACCCCAGTGGTCTCTTACCATCTGAACAAGTGACAAAAGGTAGAACCATCACTTTTACTTGTGTGTACAACACTGTCACCTCCAAGTTTGTACTAACCCCGGTTTGATAAAATAAAACTGGTAGCCCAAGATATGTAGAATTATCGATACAATACTAGTGTTCATCACCGCTTGCTCAGCGAGATCCAAAATGGTTGCCATCCTAATGCATCTGTCCTCATAAGGGTTAGTCCCGTAGTGAGCATCTCCCTCAGCCTCCGCCCACTAATGGATATCCACATGCCGAGCTGAGAGTGGATATGGAAAAGCATCCCCAGTGGGTAGCAAATCAGCAACAAAATAGATATTAGTACTGCCTGATATTGGAAAATTCATCAAGCAGATAATAATCACCGTTTAGTCCACATCCCAACATCAAATCAAAAAACGCAGGAACCTATCCTGTGAAATCAGAAGGGGGTTCTGAACAAACTTCAGAAGACCCCACTATGCTAGCAACTACCCAATGGCTAGATCCCCTACCACATCCACCCGTAGGTGCACCTAGTCTCACTCCCTCCCCATAAAGGATACCATGCATCAAATTTATAGGTCCTTAGGTTATTAAAAAAAAAAAACAAAAAGCACAGATAAAATCCCTTCTTTCTGATAATTGCATGCCTATGAGCTTGACAGACATGCTAACGCATGCCTATTTCTTCAACAGATGCATGGAAATGCATCTTTCAAGCCCTATGTTGTGGTGTCCCAAGCACCAAAGACTGCATGCTTTTTCTCTAAACAAGCACACAGAAAATGCACGGTCCAAAAGCCAAGTCATAGTGACACCTAAAGGGTTTCATTGTGGCATATGCCACCTCTGATGCATGGACTATGCATTTGAGGCTCACTCTTGCATTGCATCACTGTGTAAAACCCTTAGTTTTATGCGTCAACTGTGTGACTCCACAAGAGTTGCCTGCACGGCCATGAAAAACCAACCTTAAAAGGTCATACAGGGGACCCCTGTACAGCCTATCTACCCTAAACCTACCAGAATTACAAAGAGCAGGGTACAATCCGTTACCTATCTCTCCCTATGTGTACCCCTGGTGCTCTGGCTAATTCCAATGATAAGAAATGCTCCTAAACCTAGCTTTGACCTCTCCAACTCAGTAGTATAAATAAATTAATATTTGGCCCCCTTAGCTCTATCTATCACTCTTTTTTCCATATTTTGGAACCCATTACAGAAGCTTGGGATGTCCATTGAAAAAAAACAAAAGAGACACAAGGATCAATAGCACATCATATTCATCATGGAACTCTCCATTAAAAATACTTAAACTCATTTTTTGGCCCACCGCACACTCAGAAATTCATTTTAGGTATTCCTCCCATTCTTTAATTCATAGCATTTAATCAGTCACAGATTATATGTATGGTTTAAAAAAATTCTTTCGCTCGGGGTGTAGGCCATGCATATTACATGTATATCACACACAATTTGTTTTGACCAACACCCCGATAGGAAAATAACAAAGCATGTATGATTCTCCACTTAGCATGATAGGCTTTATCTTGAGCTTTGCATATCTTGACAACATTTCTCCAAAATACACCATAGGGTCCATAATCTCAATCATTTTTATCACCATCTCACCTTGGCACATGATAAACATCCACGTTAGTCAACAAAGCCCTTCCACTCATGACTCACTTCACGTTTGTAGACCCCTATTTATTATCAAGACCCATGACTACTTACTCCAGCCTAGGAACCACTCCAATTACATGCCTTGAATTTTAGCCTCACTATGTTACACTCATTGCACATGCATTTCATTTCTTAGGCCATCCTTGGTACTTTACAGTAGATCAACATGGATGCACCTCCACATCCTACATTTGGCCTATCATTCACCCATATTGCATAGCCCATCTGTGTCACTTCATCTGCCTCACCAACCCAACATGGAGACCAACTAATGGGGCCCCCACCCTCAACAACCACACCTCCATGTAGGTCACCATTATTATGGGGAACCCATATCCGTTTCGATACATCCAAATCACCGTCATATTCTTTTGGCAAGTGTACATAATTTGTTTTAAGGAAAAAGACTGCCACCCACATTTTTTCATGTCTTTTACCCAGCAGCAGTTTCTAGTCACCCTTGGTCAGAGCTTGCACATCGCCCACATTCATGTACCATCCTCATGCCAGATAGAACATACTCACACCCACCCTGTAAATACTACAAACTCTATGGACATCCCTATCAACAAACATATTTTTGATTGCCACCATTTGCACAAAATATCTTACCTCAGGCTAGTTGGCCATATACTCTTATATCATAATCTCTCAGTATCGCCTTATTTGACCCAAACTATTACAGTTTTTTTACATCTCATATTTATTCCCTAACATAGCATGTCAGACAGTTAACGCTCCTTTTCTGTCGACTTCAACATTCGTATTCCAGGATAGAGGTAGTACCTTGGATACTCCCCCCTAAAGGGATATTCTCGAGTGGCACAATGTGAATCACTATTTCTCACTAATTTCACTGGCCCCCTTGAAATTAAACACCAACACAATCTTTCATGTCAAGGTGGTGTCGTAATTAACTACCATTGTAGTTCTTTCATTTAGTCGAAGACCCCCACATCATCAAGCACCTCATTCAACAGTGCTTACACCATGATATGGGGGAGGTACCCGAAGTCAAAGACCCATGCATACTGCAAAACCTAATTCAGAAGTGCTTCACCTCTGTTATGCATGGGGGAACCAAATTTAGTCTATTTGACCAAGAATCACCCTTGACGGCATCAATAGTTATCATCATCAGCCATCAGCACATCAACCACCATAATGTTGACTAGACATGACCCTTCCCTATCCGACTATAATAATTTAAGATTAGTCATCATAATGAGCATGGGACATGCCCACCTTGTATAGACACATTTTTTCACTCTTCAGGTTTTCACCAGAGCATGGATACCGTTTATACTCAGTCAAAGGGTTTCTCTACTCACCTCCATAATAAGTTTTCCTCTCTCTCGAAAAGTTGAGCAGATTCTCGGTAAAAAAAGAAAATGTGATGTATTATGGCTATATTTTTTCCCCTAACCTCATACATTAGGGGGAAACTGTTAACACTAGAAAATTGTACACATGTTTGCACAATCTAGAAGACGCTAAAATATATTCAACAGAATGCACAGGTGAATATTTTCTAGTTGAATGCATCATGAAGTTTTAAAAAATAAATTTCTCGTAAGGTCCAAATTTTACAAAGATAAAATATTAATGTCATCATGACTATTTCTTTGATAATCATGTGCACATGTAATATCCTTCAAAAATTGTGTGGTCATATAAATGGATGACTCAGTGATTCAGGACCACTCCACACACTTGGAGCCGAGTCTTTGACATGATCTCAGTTCAGGACATTCAAATTTGAGTCGCCCTAAAGATATGCAGCCCTCAATGGAATCACCTTGTCATACTCATGTGTCATTATCATGCATGAACCAAGAAGGGGAAGTTGGATTCAAAAAATTCTATATAAATATTCCATGGGAGAGCCAAAACATGAGACATTGTTATGCTAGCAAAATTGCTATTAGAGCAAACCACCATTCCATTGTTGAAGCCAAAGAAGGGAATGTCACTAGCATGCTAGCCATATTGCTTCTAAGAAATCCATAATCCTAGTGAGAAAAGAGGAATCCACCATTGGAAAGTCTTCTTACTTATTTGAGAGAGAGGAGAAACTTTCAAAGAGATTCAGGAAAACAAACGCCCTTGCTAAGAAGTTTTTAGCACCATAGCTCAAAGAATTCTCTTCAAGTGTCTAAGATTCATCTATTGTATTCAACCTCTATTAGCAATAGTCAATAAAGGGAGATTTTTCCATTATTTTGTTGACTTGTTTTCTCCATTGATTATTTTTTTGTGTATTTACCTCTTTGTTTAGTTTATGTTTATGTATGCATTGTTTCCACTCTTTACAATGTTTTTTTTACTTAAGTCTATCCACTAATAGCACCAATTTTGTCTTTGATCCTTTGCATGGAACAATCAATTGTTAAGGAGGTGTCTTTTAGTACACCACTTCGAAAAAAACATGATCACAACTTCAAAGTAGATTTTAGACTTGGTTGCGAACTTCTTACTTTAGCAGCTCACCGGGTAAAGACATTTCAAATTCCTATTGCATGGTTGAAGCAAAACCTTGACTCATAGATTCAACATTGCTTCCAAATATGATGTCATCAACATAAACCACTACTACCAAAAGTTTTTCTTTGTCAAATTTAATATATAGATTTGTATATATAGATCCTTTCTTGAATCCCTGTCGTTGAAGATACCTATCAAGATGATAATACCATGCATGAGGAGCCTGTTTTAACCCATATAATGCCTTCTAAAGTTTTCGAATAATATTTTTATCATTTCCAAGTATGAATCCTTCAGGTTGTTCAATATAAACTTCTTCTTCTAGGTCCCCATTTATAATGTATATTTAACATCCATTTGACATACCTTGAAGTTATTAAAGTTGGCAAATGCAAGGAACATTTTGATGGATTCAATTCTAGCTATAGGTACAAAATTCTCTTCAAAATCTATTCCTTCCTATTGATCATATCATTTGCAAAGAAGCCTTTCTTTGTTCTGGATTACTTCTCCATTTCAATTTAGTTTTTTTTAAATACCCACTTTGTCCCAATTACATTTTGATTATGAAGCCTTGGTACTAGATCCCATGTATGATTTTTTCTATTTGATCAAGTTCTTCATTCACTTCCTTAACCCAGCATTCATATTTTCTTTCTTGATTCACATTTTGAGTTTCAATCATGGATAATAAGTCTAAGTGGCTATATGATCCAAGAAATGTCCTTCTAGTTTGTATTCCATCTTTTTTATAACCTAGAATTTGAGATTTAGGATAATTTTTCTAAACATACCTCGATGGAGTGTTTTATGGCACACTTATTTTTTCATTTTCTTATTTTGATGCTTCTCTTTCTTCTTCTCCTACAACTTCTTATATATTAGTAGGGAATTGTTCATCATATAAGTGTACTTCTCTTTTGATACCTGTAGATACTTCATCAATCGCAACATCTATACTTTCAACAATGTTTTGAAGCCTTTTGTTATAACATTTATATCCTTTACTTCTAGAAGAGTGTCCAAGAAGGATTCCTTCACCATCTATTGGTTCAAATTGTCCAAGTGTATCATCATTCTTTATAAAACATTTTCTTCCAAACATTATAAAGTATTTGACAATTGTAGGTTTCCATACCAAATTTCATGCATAGTTTTATCAACGTTGACTTGAACATGGGCCTTGTTGATTATATCAACAACTATTTGTCAAGCTTCCCCCAAAAAGTTTTGAGATGTTCTAGACTCATCAAGCATATCATGTGCCATTTTTTGAACTTTCCTATTCGTTCTTTCTACTACTCCATTTTTTTGAAGAGATTTAGATGTGGAGAATTATCTTTTGATTCCATGCTAATCAAAAAAATTGAAAAATTCATCTGATATAAAATCTCCTCTATCAAATTTGAGGCATTTGATTTCAATTCCAATTCATTTTCCACCACAGCCTTGAATATTTTAAACTTTTCAAATGCCTCATCTTTATAATTTATCATACTGGCCCAACACATTCTTGTAAAATCATCAATTAATAACATGAAGTGTTGTTCACCATGAGGAGACTTTTCCTCATAGATCCACATAAATTTGTATGAACAAATTCAAGAGGCTTACCTAAAGTGAATTCTTTAGTTTTAAACTGAACTCTTGATTTCTTACCAAATTGGCATAACTTGTAGACGTTATTTTCAGGTGGAGTGATGTCTAGAAAATCACGAACTAGTCCCTTCTTGATTGATTTATATACTTGAGAAAAACTAAGGTGTCCCAATCTCTTATTCCATAGCCAACTTTCTTTAGATTTGCTCAAAAATTAGTTCTCTATGCCACCATCTAGGATGTAGACATTGCCTACATTTTGGTTCCCTTGATTATAATCTTATCTATACCCAACTCTTTGGCCAAGCAACCTTTTGACCTGAAAATTTATTCATATCCCTGATTGCATACCTGACTAACACTCAATAAAGTATTCTTTAGTCCATAAACAGATAATACATTCTCATCTTTGGCCCTTTCTTTCAACTGCACAAATCCTTTTCCTTTAATAGTAGCAGGTGAATTATCAGAAAAAGTCACATTCTTTTCCTTTTTAATTTCATTAAAAGAAACAAACTTATCTTTGTTACCTATCATATGTTTTGACAAACCACTATCAATGTACCATAGATTCTCTTGATCTTCTGAATACAAGGCTAGACCACATTTTTCAAAGGAAGGAATCTTCTTTGTCCATACCTTGGTGTTGGGTAGGAAGATTCTCTTTATGGACGGAGACAAATCCTCTAGCCGAGGGGAGAGGGTCTAGCCACAAACAAGACAATATGACATAAGTTCCCTTAGATTGAGAATGGATAAGATCCTACCTCTTATATTGCTTATCCTTGTTTGATGATGTCCTTGTGTCTTTGCTCCAACAATCAACTCCTTAATGTCAATCAAGCACTTGAAACAAATGGACAATAAACCAAACCACACATGATAGCATACAATAGATTCAACCTAATTAAGAGGCTACGGAGTGTTAAGCTACCAAAATACATTTGAGATTGATATATGAAACAAAATATCAATTGTATTATTATGACAAAAAGGAAAGTACAACCTTCGCCTTAACATTGCAGGTTTACTTTGACGTGTCCAAGTTCCATCACCACTGTTAGCATCTCATGACTCACCTCAAACGAAATAAGTTCAAGGATTCTTCCTCTTTTCTCCAAACCAAACAGACTAGAAACTTATTCTCCCTTTATAAGTGCAAGCTAGAAGGCTAAGGCTATCAATGTTTTGCAAATTATTCAAGCCCATTCATTAGCTAGCTGAGGTTGGAATAAGAGAAGTTTATATAGCTTGAGAGAGGGGACATGGATCCTCTTATGATGGGAGAGGTCTCATCACTTTTGGCTTGCTCCATTTTAATAGGGGAAAGGAGCCCAAACAGTCTTTCTCGACTATATCTCAACTAACCATTTACTAGACTTCCATTCATGAAGCTTCTAGACCTGGAAACTTTGACTCCATTTTTTAAAAGCTTTCCAAAAGAGGGTCGGTGTGGGTAATGGATGGATACTACCACTGATCGGTGCTAGGCTCAGTGTTAAACTCTGCAAATCGGCATGGGGAAGAAACTGAGGGATATCGCCGGCCTTTAAAACTGATTTTGAAGGAATATTCTCTGGAAATGATGTAAGAGGAAATGTTCTGAAGATGAAGAGTGATATAAAGACATGTTCTTCATGATAGGAAAATACATGAGGTTCACTATAGAGCTCGTCCGGGATCGAGGAACAGGGAGTACAGGGACAGTGACAAAATGTTGTGTAGTAGATGCTCCCTAAAGCATGAAGGCCGAACAAGAGCGAGGGATGAAATGCTTTAAGAGTATATGCATGGAATCAGAAATTGTCATCAAAAAACCTACAAGAAAGAATAGATACATATACATCACTGAAATCTCTAATAAAAGATACATGAATCGTGGTATGGACACAGTCATCCAGAAAAAGATCATGTAAATGGATCTAAGGTATAGGCACAACCATTAAGTAAAAAGGATCATGACTAACCCAAGGTATGGTCACAGCCATCCAATAATGAGAAGGATAACATATAATAGACTCATGGTATGGTCGCAACCATCCATCTAAAAGAGACATGTATATAAGCATGGTCATGTCACATCGCCTCGCAACTTGGACTTTTGTAATCTGAGCCCAGGGTCTTGTGCTCCAACACGACCCGATCAAAGTACAAATTCTAACATGTGAATAGATGTGTTGAAGTCAAACACACTAGAAAGTCACTTGATTACCAATCAATGATGTGAATTGTTAACAAGCGCAAGAGAAACCACCAATAATGATAATGGCTCTCAAGGTACCACCATCACCATTCATGGAGTGAATAAGGAACTGAAGTCGAACACTCGTGAAGTCACTCGATCGAATTCGTTGAGTGCGAAGAACTTGCCATTAGGGCATGCAAGATCTAAGGTACTAGAAGGGAGTCTCTCGGCCAACTTCCTGAATAATGATCTAAAGTTGATAGGAAGTGACCTTGTCAAAGGAGGGCCATGATGTATCCCACATCATCGACGTGAGACAAGGGGGTGCAATGATTATGGATGATACAAGGAATCAGGAATGAGTGTAAAATATAGAAGGATTAACTCTTGAACATATCAACAACAAGACTCTGGAGTTTAGCATCTTTTTGGATCCAAAGTGTCAGAGGTCATGATGATGTGGCAAAGATAAAATGTAAATGAAAAATGTAAAAGGCCCAAACCCAGGAAGGTCAATGATGAAGTGAGGATATACCAACCCGACACGAAGTAAAAGAGTGTCATGCTCAAGAGTGACAAGCTGTCGACACAGCTGGTAAAAATATTTCATTTTCCCCCACCATTCCTGGAAGGTACCCCAATTATTTTTTATCACAAGCTTGAAGGGGATAAAATATGCTTGTAATATAGGTCCATCCTTCGGATAGATCTTACCTAGTAAGATTAATAAGCCCTAGGGAGGATAAGCTCACGTCTGTCGTGGTGACAAATCCAATTTCATTTAAATTTTAACAAGATCGACAAAGGAAACACTCGGTATCTTTTTCATGTTTAGAGAGTTTGAATAAGAAACATAAATGAAAAATCCAAAAGGTCCCTTTTTGTAAAGTTGTCTCTCGAGCCCGAAAAGGTAGAAAACAATACTCGAGAGAACCTCTTGGACATGTCAACCAAGGAGTACCTTTTTCATAAATAGTTTATCCCAACCCGAAAAAAGGGTAAATGTATATTGGGTAAACAATGTTTCGGAACTGTTTACAAGGTCAAAATGACAAGAGCTCAACAATACTTTCATGTTTTGAGAGTCAGAAAAGAGCTTAAAGCAGGCTCCTTGTTTTTATTTACTTTAACGAGTCAAAAATGGAAAAATAATTGGCAATATTTTCATTTTTTTACGAGTTGGGAAAAGAGCTTAAATACGACTCCAGTTTTGCATCATCACCAACAAACCATCATCTGTCGCTGCACAAGAAGTGAACGCATTATCCATTTCTAAGGAAAATATGGTGAAAAAGTACTTTTAAAATCCTAAAAATATTGTCCAAAGTCTATAAAAAGGGAAAAAAGTAAAACATTTTTACCATTTACCTCATTAGTCTCATTTGAGTAGTTTTTTACCCACTTTTCCCTAGATCTTCAGGAGCGGATTGCTACTGATCAAGGAAGCTGATCATCAAACTATTCATTTCAAGTAAGAGTCATGGTACTATTCTTCGCATTGATACCTTTTTTTTTAACATTTAACTGTCTTTGCAGTGGATTTGAGGGAATTTTTACAACAAAAAAATCGTCAACATCTGGTACAGGATCCAGGAATGGGACTGTACTGATCGTTGTCTTTTAACACAGGTTCTTGCATCGTTGACACTCCTATTTTAAAAATAATCACGCTGGTGCAAAGAACCATAAATTTTTATTTTTTGTCCAAATTCAATGCTTTAAATCAAAAATTTCCCTTTCAAGAATTGATGTTGAGTCAAATGCGTGGTGTGTGCATGCAAATCAAGGCAAGAAAATGGTGCTTGAGTGGAAAGAACATGAACATGAAAGAATATACCAAATGGCCTTGGAGGATCCAGACTGTCTTGATGCATTGACGAACTGTGGGCTCCTCAAGTTCTTTCTGACACCAGGCCTACAGGCTCAACCTGAGCTAGTGTAATACCTGATCAATCTATGGGATATCGGACGGGAGGTATTCATGATTCATGACCATGAGCTATATTTGGAGACTTCAGATATTTATTTCATTACTGGAATGTCTCGCAGAGGGGAACCAGTCCAATTGTAGGTAGGCAGGCCTATTGGGGTGAGCGTAAACATGCTCCTTACCCAACATTGCCTAGGATCTCTGCAATCTATAAGCGACAATATCAATATTATGAAAATAAATGATATTCTATTGAAGGTGGTACTTTTGACCATCAATTGAGTAGATGGCGATCAAGCACTTCATGAGTCCAACAAATCTCTCTTCGAATATGTTGTGGAGTGTATGGTGCCCACTGTCTTTAACTAGGCAGAAGCAATGAAAGTAAACATGAAGCATAAATTATCCAAATGCAAAGCAGGGAATTTGAGGAAATTTGGATATGGAATGAATCCGACTGTTCCATTATCAGATGGTGGAGGTGAACCACCCGATACCACGAGATCCAAGGATGGTTCGATGGAGTGAGCTGATGCCCAGATCTAGAGGGGGCCAGCAAATGTCTTATAAGCACACCTTCTTTGTGTGTCTTATATGACACCTAATCGTCATGGAGGATTGGCCGTATAGTGGGACTTGTTAACACCTAAATCTGCCTTAGGTTGAAGGAAGGCAAAATTTAGGGTAACCACAAACCACGCTCAGTCTGGTAGCTAGCCCTACTAGAACAGGAGAGGGCTCTCTCCGAGTCACGCTCAATGAATAGATAAACGATATGGTTTGAGAAGACTTACAGTGAAATATTGATTTTAGGCTAGTAAGTAAATATGGATACAAGAAAGCAATTTTTTATGAATGATTGAGTTTCTAGGATGTATGGGGCTGACGGACAGCAATGAGTAGAGAATTTAATAAAAAGGCATAGATTACTTTGTGAGGCAAGACAGGAGGAAAGTCTAGCAATTTAATTTGAAATAACATGAAATGGAGAGATTTCTTAGGAGGGTAAAAAGGGCATAAGCACATGAATACTTTTCAACAGAAGAAAAACACACATCATGAAACTTTCCCACAGGCAAAGCAATAAAAATGAATTCTACCTTATCTTACTCAGAAAATTTCACTGAAAATGAAGATGAAATGAACTGTGAAACATAACGAAATACATATGAAACATAAAGAGACATATTTTCTACACTCACAACCACATGAATCTCATGAAACAGAAGCTACCTTTCATTAATCCTTTGTCAAAATATACAATGAAGAAACAGAGTTTCTCTCCCACAGTCTCCCAGAAATTACAAGCCAACCAACCCTTTGCAAATGGTTTGCATACAATAAATAGACTATGCCATGAGGAAATAGAACACCAAGAGTTGGGAGTTTCTCAAATCATTACAAAATGGAGATGGAAAGCCAACCATTAGCTACAGGTGCAACGTTACAAAAATGAAAAATGGCTTGGGTGACTGTTTGCCTTCCTTTGCAACTTGGATAGAAGCCAGACTATTTACACTTTGCCTTATTTGCCGAAACAAGTGAAATGTAGATGAGCAGGCCCACTTGGAGAAAGTCATGAATCAAAATGTCGCAACCAAAAGTGATTTGGCCTTTTTCTCTATATGCGTCGTGCCCAATTCTATATGCGTCGTGCCACTTTGGAGGTTGTTTTGAGGTACCTGCATGAGTCCAAATTGTGCCCAAGTGTGCTTGTTGGAAATCTTGGCCTATCTAATTTCCAACCCAAGTGGAATTTCTGAATTTAGTGCTCATTTTCCCCTCCAAATCTTCATTCTCCCAAGACTGCTTCATGTGTATCAAAATAGGGGCAAAGAGGTCATTTTTTGGGTGTTTCTGGCCTCTTGGAGACTCAAATCATGCCCAAATTTCTTGTCCATGCACCAGTACTCATGATTTTGCACGTTGAATCCAAAAATGCAAACCATTTGCAATTTCGAGCTCCCAATCCTAAGCGTCGCGCTAGTGGCGCGGCGCACAGGGAGAAAAAACCTGTGTTGTGACAAAAAATTTTCCATGTGACCAAAATTGTACCAAATTTCTTGAAATTTGGGCTGGTGGTTCTCTATGAGGTACTATGCCAGGCCACAGAGGCTTTAGCCAAGATTTGAAGCCGATCTTGCTCTTTTTGCCTCTTTTGCCTCTTTGTCGCTTTGCTCAATTTTCCCTTCAAGCTCCTTATCCGAGCCCTTGAACTCATGTTTCGTGCCCTGTAATGATAAACCATCCACCTTAGTATGGTTTTGTCCCTGTCGGCCTTCTCCAGCAGTCTCTCAAGGTGGATGTTGATACGCTCGAGCCAAGACTCACGGTCATTGTTAATTTCTTACTCCAATGGAGTGAGCTCAATCCTCCTATGTTGGGCAGCTTGGCGATTCTCACGGATGCTTTACAGATCCATGATCTCATGCTGGTCCTCAAGTTGTTTTTTCCTCTGCTCCAAATACCTGATAATCCATTTGGCCCTCTCCAAATTGAGTGACAAGTCTTGGATCTATGGTTTCTGCTCCTGGATGGTCCTCCTCAGTTTGGCATTCTCCACATCTGCATCATCATCATGAATGAGGATGAATTCAGTCTCCTGTTCACCTGATGGCCCCTCGTCATGCATGGGCTTCTTGCCCTTGTCCTGTACCTATCTTGCCAATGTTGGAAGTGAGGCCCCTTCCACCTCGGGTGGAGATAACACTTGCTTTGCTGCTGCAAACAAATGTCTACTGCCTCTCTGATAGGTGATGAATACTGGCATAGTAGTGGTCTCATGGCACTCATACTAATGAGAAGGACCACTTATCTCATGTTCAACCTCCGATAATACCTATGAAGTGCTGAAGAGGTCACGAGAGATGAAGTCATCCCAAGTAATGCCCTACAATGCCAACTGATGATCCACCAAAATCAAGATAAGAGCAAAGTGATAAACACTGTTAAGTTGCTGCTGAGGGGTCTTGTGCTTCTTGAAGGTGTTCATCCTCTCTATGTTCCTGCAAATGAAATGGGAGGTTCATCATCCGTACCCTGGTAAAGTGCATGAGCAACCTGATGTGATAGGCATATAGACGAGAGAATCGCCCCTCACAGCTGAAGTATTTCATGATCAATTTCATGAGAGGAGCATATTCATCTTTCAAATATCTGAAAGGAAAGACTCTTGTGAGCTTCCTCAAGAAACTGGCCTTAATGTAAGGCTCGTAATGTTGCCTATCCACCCTCTTTTTCTTGTGCCACTATTCTCCAACATTTGGTATGACGGTTGCTAATGAGATAGTTTCGGGTGTCAATTTGAAGGTGACCTCGGCCAAGATAGAGTGACCTCCATGTAGGTGAAGCACAAAAAGACGGGCCAACTCATGATGAACTCTAACATTAGCCACCCTTTGAAAAAATTCAAAACATGATAGATGCTGGAAACATGACATAGCAAGAGGGTAGTCCTGCAATTCTGTGAGGGTAGTTGGCTCATCCCTAACATGTTTTCCACTTTTGTGATGTCTCCAGGGAGCCTGTTCTTCCAAGGATGAATCACTTTGTGTTTCCATCTCATACTCCGATGAATGCTCAGATGTCGTGACTGCTGTGTGTACTGTACTTGGGCTGCCCTTTGATGATGGTATGAAACTAGGTGTTGTTGTGATATCTGCCTCCAAGGGGAACAATGAAAACACAAGGGAGTGTTAGGAGGGGAATAATATGATGGGAATAGGGGTTAAGAGGGGAAATTTTGTTCAGGGATATGTATGAGGGTTTGGGTATTTTTATAAGGTAGGGTTTTGGGGTGTTATGTTGACAAATAAGAGGAGGGGATAGGGAATAGCGTTTGGTAATATTTTAGGGTAGGGAAAATGGGGAAAAATGGGATAGGGGGGAAGGGAACAATGGGAAGAAGGGGAAAAATGAGAGGTGAAAGAGGAGCCTTGGCATCAATACCACAAGTTTGCAACCCTAACAACAATGGCTTTGATGTTTTCTAGTGGTTGGTTTTATGAGTTTTTGTTGCCACTATAAATAGCCATGAACCACCATAACATTCACAAAAGACATGAGCCATTAATATTTAGAGCCTACCTATTGATTTGAGGGGTTTCAAAGGCGACTTGAGGCAATGGCACGATTTCGGGCCTTTGTGGGTGTGCACCGCACAACAAACCCAGTGCGCCGCGCTCTCTATATGCGTCGCGCCCTTGTATTTTTTCCACTGTGGGGTCGCGCTGTGTGCGCTGCGCTCTCTATGTGTGTCGCGCCCCTCTGCGTGTGCACCGTGCTCTGGAAAATGCCTCCAATCTCACTCCAAACACACACTTTGCTCTCCCAATGACTTTGCAATGTTTCTCTATGACCTTGATTTGCACAATGACTTTGTTTGCTTGTGGAAAATTCTATATAAAGACTTTGAAGTCATGGGTTTAATTTTTGCCTCTTCACAACCAATTTTGCAATGTTATGTTTTGACACTTTTCACTGATTTAATGCAACACTGAATTTCACTTTTTCCTTTTGAATTTTTAGCTAGAATGACGAAATTTTTTGGCACTCTTACAGGGGTCGCATGACATGGCGTTTGGCCAAGGAAACCATGACTTCACCTAAAGAAATCAACTGGCAAAGTTTTTGAAAATTATCACAAATGACACACTGTTTGACTTTTCTTCAAAACGGAGTTTTGAAGAACAGTTGTAATCTGTCAACATGACGATGAAAATCTTTGAATCATAACTTTGTAAGGGCCTCACTCTAGCCTGCATGGCTTTATTGGACATGGTTGAAGACCAAATTGACTAATCCCTAGAGCTAATGATTAAAAATGACTTTTGTCCATTAAAGGACCAAACCTTGACTATCATGGACTTTAGTGATCATTGACAAAAGACCTAAGCCAGCAGGTGCCAGACATGAGGGGAAATGAAGGACAAGACCTTTTTCATCAAATTATGGCATGCCCCTAGTGGAATGCAACTGAGTGAATGGAGCAGGACTCCTAAAAATGAAATGCAGAAAGATTTTTGATCTCTGATGGAGGATTGACCAAACCGACTCTAACAGAACTAATACAGAGGCCCAAGCCATGGAATCTAGATCGAGGAGATGTAGCCCAGGAGGGGTGAACTCCTTCATCAAAACATTGTGTTAAAGTGTCTCTTTGATGGTTTGCTATACTTTGAATGTCTGCTATTCAGTAATTGTGTTTGAAGCTATTTTTCTCATGAATGTCATTTTAAACTTAAGGAAATTTACCTGATTACCTACACAAACAACTAATGAAACATTAGTACAAGAAGAAATAAGCAAGAATATGTTTAGAAATATGTAATTGATATTAGCACAACATAAACTAACAATAAAAAAATATATCAAGTTGGTATCAGAGCAAGGTTGAATTGCTTGATTGCTTGAGTTTGTGCAATTAGGGTTTTAATGGTTGCAAAATTGTGATGCTTACAAGGTTAAAGTTGCAAAAAGGAGAAGGGAAGATATTGGTTGCAACTCTTGAGGTAATTCCCAGAAGAAAGAGAGCCACAAGGCCACAATCTCCTCCACCCAAAGTTCCAATTCCAGCTACACTTGAAACTCCTCAAGTTTTTCCTTCAACTGAGATTGAAGAGGTACAAGCAGTACCATTTTCTTAGCTTGAATCCACAACCATTATGTTGGAGAAAGAGAGCTTGAAGGTCCTTCTTCAAAAGAGGAGGAATTCAAGAAAGCTTTCTTCACTTTAACTGAGATGGTTAAAGTCCTCTATGAAGAGAGGAACACTAGAATGGTTGGAGAGAGTTTTAAACCTCTGCATGGAGAAGGAATCTCAGAGGAATAAAAAGACAAGAAGAAGGTTTCAAAAGGGAATGCTGGAAATCCACCTCCATCTCCACCATCCTCATCATCTTCATCATCTCACATAGCATCATCTTCCACTACCACCACTGAAACTGCCCATACTCATTCAAAAACCCTAAAAGGAAAGACTCCCTTATTTAAATTAGACATAAAATTTGAACTTCCCATGTACAATGGAGAGGTGAATGCAGAAAAGTTGGAAAATTGGATTCGACAATTGGAGGTATACTGTAAAATTTAGAACCTTCAAGAAGATGACATAAAAATCTAGTTGGCTTCACTGATGCTAGAGGGAGTTGCACTAGTTTCGTGGGAAGCAAAGACTCAAAAGGAAATGTGAATCCATGGTAAGGTATCCATTACTTGGGTTGAATTTGTTTCTGCAATTAAAAGATAGTTTTATCCTTTAGCCTATATGCAAAAAGCCATTATGAGTTGGCAGAATTTTAGGCAGCTTCAAGGCCAAATAGTCCAAGATTATACACAGGAGTTTAGGAAAAGGGCTTTGTTGTTAGGAGTGAATTTGAATTCCCAAGGTACACTGCTGAAATACATTGGGGGTTTACATTCCTATTTAAAATGTACTATCCTTATGTTCAATCCAAACAATTTAGATGAGGTACGTGTGCAAGCCACACACCTTGAATCTAGAGGAAAGAACATTCAGGAAGAGGGTAGTGAGAGGAATCCATTCAAGGGCAAGGATAAAAAGAAGGGTGGAGAATGGAAGGGAAAGAAAAATGCAAGTGTAAAGAAAGAAGGGGAGAAAACCATATGCCAACATTGTTCAAACTTGGGCATGATGAAGCCCACAGCTGGAAATTTCATCCTAAATTAAGGCCTAAGAAACAAAACAATAAGGGAAAACAAAAGACGACCACTACCACACAACATGACCTTGGTTCAGATTTTGGTGATGAGACCAAGGTTTCAGCTATAGTTACAAAAGGGAAATAAATTGTTGCAAGCACTACTTGATCACATAGTCAAAACAACACTCTAAATGAAGAATCAAGAATAGAGTTGTTTCATGTAAGAGTGATTTCAAATCACACAAAGATTGATGAATTATTTGATAGTGGGTCACAATCAAACTTGATTTCGAAAGAATTGGTAAGAAACCTAAACCCTGAACTTGTACCTCATCATAAGCCATATCCATTGGGTTGGATAGTTAACAATGCAAACTTACAGGTCACAAGGAAGTGTTTATTCAAGTTTGCCATTACTGAAAAGTTCATTGATGAAGTTGACTTAGATGGAGTTCCACTTGACATATCAGGAATCATTTTGGGTAGTGCTTACTTGTATGATAGGAAAGCAATTTATTATCTCCATAACAAAAAATACATATTTCTCAAGAATGGGGTGGAGTACATTGTGAGAGCCCATCGCAAAAAGCTAAACATTTCTTTGGTTAATGCAAGGCAGATGAAGAGACTAGTAAATGCAAGTAAAGATTTTGTGCTTCTCATGATCAAGAAAAAGAATGATATTGATTATGAATCTTTTAAGGTTGTGATGATAAATTGAAATCTGATTTGTTTGATTTGGTAAGAAAGCATGGCGAGATGTCTTAGGAACCAAAGGGGTTACCTCCCAAGAGAGGAATTCAACATGAGCTTCAGTTGCAACAGGATGTTCCACTTCCAAACATAGGAATGTATTGCATATCGATTATGGAGAGAATGGAAATAAAAAAGAAAATTTAAGAATTGATGAACAAAGGTATCATACGCCCATCCACTTCACCATGTGGTTCGCCCATTTTCTTGGTGCCAAAGAAGGATGGAACTTGGCGCATGTGTGTGGATTTATGTGCACTAAACAAAATCACGGTAAATAATCATTATCCACTCCCACAAATTGATGATTTGCTTGATAAATTGAGGTATGAAAAGTATTTGACTATGTTAGACTTAAGAAGTGGTTATCATCAAGTTAGGATAGCTGAAGAAGACATTTGGAAAACCACATATAAAATTAGAAAAGGATTGTTTGAGTGGCTTGTTATGCCTTTCGGTCTTACAAATGCTCCAGATACTTTCATGGGGGTAATGAATGATGTATTGAGACCATTTCTAGATGAATTTTTCATTGTCTACTTAGATGATATTCTCATATTCAGCAAGTCAAGAGATGAACATCTCATGCATGTAAACAAAGTACTAGATGTCTTTAGAAAAGAATATTTGTTTTTAAAGATGTCGAAGTGTGAATTTGGCAAGATTTCTTTAGTGTCTTTGGGACACATTGTTGGAGGAGGTGAGCTGAAGATTGAACCCTATAAGGTTGATTTCATTTTGTATTGGCCCAAGACCAATACAGTTACAGAGGTAAGAAGATTTTTACGGGCAACACAATACTGAAGAAAGTTTATTGCTAATTTTTCTTCCATTGTAGCTCCATTACATGCGACAAGTGTCAAGAAAGTCTTCCATTGGGGAGATGTAGAGAAGAAAGCATTTGATGCTTTGAATCAAAAGATAAGTTCAACACTGGTATTGGCACTTCTATATCTTAGACAACCATTCTAGATTCAAACAGATGCAAGCGATTATGCCATGGGAGCAGTTTTATTGTAGCATGGTAAGCCCATTTCAATTCATTCTAGAATTTTTTTTGGAGCTATAACTAACTATCCCACCTATGATAAATAACTTTATGCATTGGTAAAAAGTGTTAAGAATTGGAAACACTATTTGATGGGGAAGGAGACCATCATCCATACTGACCATCAACCATTGCAGTACTTACAGTCACAGTCAAAGTTGCGGCAGTCACGACATTTCAGATGGATGGGTTTTCTACAACAATTTCATTTGGTTATCAAGTATAAAAAGGGAATCTACAATAAGGTAGCTGATATGCTTTCCAGGCCTATTGTAAATTCCTCTGTTATACTCAAGCATAATTCTGTTTTGCATGAAAGTTACATAGAACAATATGCAAATGATAGTGACTTTCAAGAAGTATATGCAAGCTTGAGTCAAGGAAATAAAATTGAAGAGTTGTATTATCATGTACATAAAAGTTTGTTGTATCACTTGGGCAAGTTGTGTATTCCACAGGGATAAAGAAACAATATGATAAGGGAGGCACATACTTCATTGATTGCTGGACACTTTGGTGTAGGCAATACAGTAGCGAATATTCAAAGGTATTTTTATTGGCCCCGCATGTTGGATAATGTTTCTCATTTCAGAAGAGGATGTTATTTATGTGCTACAAGTAATCCTAGCAATAGGAAACTTGGTTTATACACTCCACTTTCGGTACCTTCACGTCCATGGGAGAGTATCTCAATGGATTTTGTAGGAGGGCTTCCATTGTCAAGGAAAGGTCATGATTACTTGTATGTAGTTGCAGACAGGTTCAACAAGATATGTATACTACCACCATGTAAAAAGAAAATTACAGCTGAAAAAATAGTTCATCTTTTCTTCCAAAACATTTGGGTTTATTTTGGTCTTCCTACTTCTATTGTAAGTGATTGAGATTCTCGATTTGTTGGGAATTTTTGGTCAAATTTGTGGGACATGATGGACACAAAGTTGAAGAAGAGTACAACCTTTCATCCACAAATAGATGGACAAACTAAGGTGGTAAATATAACAATTATTCATCTTCTTAGAGGATATTGCTGCAAACATCCCAATTTGTGGGATGAACAATTGCATTACATACAACATGCATACAACAGGGCAAAGCATTCTTCCACAAATACATCGCCATTTGAGGCATGTTATGGGTACTTTCCAAGATCACCATTGGACTTCATCTTTGAGAAATATGCCACCATCTATGGTCACTGTGACATCGATAAGGCAAGGAAGTTCATAGAAAAAATTTAGTCGATACATCATACAATGCAGGAACAACTTGATAAAAATCAAAGAAGCTACAAGGCAAGGCATGAGAAACACCGGGTGGATCAAAAATTTCAAGCTGGCGACAAATTTTGGTTATATATTAGGAAAGAGAGACTTCAAGGGGAAGTAAAAACCTTAAACTAATATGTTATGGTCCTTTTAAAATTCTGGAAAAGATTGGTAACAATGCTTTTAAGCTTGATTTGCCTCCTTATATGTAAATATACTCTTTTGTTAATGTTGAGAATTTGAGATTGTTTGAGCCTCCTTTGATTGAATCAAGGAGAGCATGTTCAACTGCCATCAATAGATTATTTCTCGCCAGAATATCTAGATGAGCTTCAACAAGATCTCATACTTGACAAAAGAATTGTAACTTTAAAGAGAGGGGATGTCAAATACCTTATAGTGGGACTCAAGGGACAAAAGCCTTCTCAAGCCAAATGGTTGCAGATAGAGAAGGTGAGGGAGTTGTACCCTCACCTACTAAACAATTGATAATATCTTTTGTTGGAAATAATACTGAGAGGGGGGGTGAACCAATATTATCAAATCAATAATTTTTCATTTCCCAAATAGATTTATATATGCTACTTCTGTTAAGTGAACTAGAGCGTACACGTTACTCTGATTAGAGAAACCAATGTATACCTAGAGAACTTGTGATTTAGTCAATTTATCATGTTTTGATCTTTAACCAGTGCATCAGTAGCTTATTAAACAGTGTAGTAAAAACAGAATAAACCATCACACATAAGCAACACACATGAACACCAAGATTTAAGGTGGAAACCCAATGTGGGTGAAAACTACCTGTTGTTGTCATCTCTGTCTTCTTTTAATAATAATAAAATATGTTTACAATCTTGTACTGGTGTAGACTCATACCGGTATGCAGGCACCCACTTGCAGAAGGCTACAGCCTTCTCCCATTTTCTAGCTTCTATTGGAAGGGAGCTACAACCCCCTAGGTCTTCTACTAGCCAATGTGTTTACTAGTACGTAGGCGCTGACCTACAAAAGGCTATGACCTTCTCTCTTCCTCCAGGGACCACGTTTCATAAATTTCCAGACTGGATGCTCCTGGTACACAACGATACACATGAAGGCCTTGTTTCATCAAATTTTCATACTGGACCCATCATAACTTTCAAACTACATCAACCAATAATCCTAACGATGTGATTAATATGAAAGTCTTATATCTACAATATGGATCACAAAAGTCTTAGGTCTAACAATAATCAGTTAATCTGAACTGTCAAATCACTGTCACTAGAACACTGTGCTGAACCTAGAAACCTGCATTATAATTTAGAACCAGCCACAACCTCAAAAATCATGCATCAGAATGTATACACTACTTTACTAAACCCAACCTGCGCGTATATGCTACTTCCTTTAATGAAACCTGCGTATACCTTCAAAACTACTGAAACATAAAACGTTTGATTCAAGTTTGTATCAACCAATAATATACTGAGCATTTACTGTCAATTTACAGAGGTTTACATAGACAGTAGCACATATCACCCTTATCACTTATACAATCAATCAATTAGATACCAAACTCCTTATGCATTCAGTTTTACATTTAGATCTAAGAAGACTTCATTGACAGACAACAATAAAACAACAGAACTGATCAGATAGATCAGTCAGATCTGAAGAAAAGGTTTTTCTTTTGTATAAGATTCTTGGAAGAGTAGAACCTGCATGTACATGTGCTTTTACCAAGATGAACTAGCATATAGATCTACAAATATTACTCATAACTTCGTTGCAATTCCGGACTTCAGACAAACCCAGATCATGACATTTAAAGAATAAAATAGGTGTACATAATCAGATCTAGCCCAACCAATATCATATCATTCAATGATAAGACATTTTAGGTCTCATGATCCTGATCCAACATTGAATTCAAGGTACAAAAAATATTTTAGATTAAATCACAAATATAGCCCCTGCAACATAAAATATAATTAAGATAGAAGTATTCCTTAGAAACCCTTTCACTTGTACACCCTGGCCTTATGATCTTCTCCTCCTTATATAATTTTAGGTCTTTATTAATACCTCAGACCAAAACCACTTAGGACCCATGGTATTCTTGGACAGGATAAAATAGTCATTACTCCACTCAGTATTGTGGGCTAATATGGTATTGACCCCTGGTATTGTCTCCTCTTGAATTTCCTTTATTTTCCAACATATACATGCTTTTCTTCTTGTGAAAGTGCGTGCATACGTGTACGCTCTTTTTGTTCTATGAACCAATGTGTATACGATGTTTTGACTAAGTGGACCTGTGTATACATCTTAAACTACTTTTCACCATCCTTTACCTTCAACTTCTTCATTCTGATTAGTAGACTTTAGTTCCATCTTCCTGTTCTTCTGTGCCAACGCCCTGTTACACCTGAATGGACCTGTTACACTGTGGGTTTCCTTTCATCAAAACTGAACTAACCTATGAGTGAGTTGCCATCAAGGAAAACACTTGTATCATAATACCAACAATCTCCCCCTTTGGACTTGATGGTAACCATGCTAGTGTTGATTATTGTAAGCTATAGAAACTGTTAGGGATAACAAGCAACACCAAAATACTTGCCCCCTTTGACATCAAGGGCAAAGGGCAGACCAAGCTATTCTCCCCCTTTGATATACATTATGCTATTCATTCTCATCTTCAGTACATGCCGAGTCTACAGATATATGTTTCAAAAGAATAACATGACTCTATAACTCAACTAAGTGAGTATGACCTCCCTATGACTAATGACTCATACATACATCAATTACCCAACCAAGTGGGGATACACCTTATTTGATTCATCCACCCAACCAAGTGGGGATATACCAATTGTTTATACATGGCAAAAATACAACAATTATTACATCATCCATCCCATGCAAAGTGGGGATACAAATTACATCATATGTCCAATAGGAATCATTCAAATATAGACCATGATAGAAGAAGTCATATCACACCCTAAATCTTTACATGACTTATGCAACAATTGATATAAGTATCTAAAGCCATAACTGAACTCAGCAACCATGATGCCAACAATGCAGAATGTGTGTGAAGGTTAATGCTTCCCCTAAACCTATGCTACCTGTGCATTGTCAACAAGTCATTCATCAAGGCATCTTTGTCAGTCAGATAAAAATCAATGAACAAAGCATATCGTCACACTGTAATCATTAATATGAGACAGAGCACCCATATCAGACTCTGACCCACTATTTTTTTGTTAGAAAAACATATATGCTCCTTTAGCCACATAAACCTACGTGTATATGCGACTATACTTCATGAAGCCCACGTATAATAACCTTCCTCTGAAAACTAGATTTAACAATAGGATGATGCAACAACTACTCCCAACTTTTCTCTGGGATATTCAAATGTTTCTCTGGGAAGCAATTTAGTGAATATATCAGCAACCTGTTCTTTAGAGGGAACATATTCCAATTTAACCTTTTGTTTAAGCACTTTTTCTCATAGAAAATGGTACTTAATGGGTATGTGCTTGGTCTTGGAGTGCATGACAAGATTTTTCGAAATACTGATGGCACTTATATTATCACATAGAGTGGAGATGGGTGGAGTACATGTGATCTGAATGTCTTGCAATGTTTGCATCATCCAAAGTAGTTGTGTGCAGTAATATGTAACAAGCACATATTCTGCTTCAGCTGTAGATAAGACAATCGAACTTTGTTTCTTGCTGAACCAAGACACTAATTGAGAACCCATATAGAATGCACCTCCACTAGTGCTCTTTCGATCATCAACATTTCCTGCCCAATCTGCATCTGTATATGCATGAAGAGTCAGATCTGTATCTTTAGGATACCATAGTCCAAAGTCCTGAGTTCCTTGAAGATATTTGAAAATTATTTTAACTGCTTGAAGATGTGATTCCTTTCGATTTTTTTGGATCCTTCCAACAATTCCTACTACATGCATGATATTAGGTTTGGTACTTGTTAGATAGAGAAGACTTCCAATCATAGATATGTATGTTGGTTGGTTTACTACTGGTGATTCATCGTTAGAACTGAGACTACATCCTGTTACCATTGGAGTACATATTGGTTTAGAATCTTCCATTCCGTACTTCTTCCAGATCTACTTGAAATATTTTGTGTGTGAAAGGAAAATACCACCTTTTGTTTGTTGTACTCGTAGACCAAGAAAAGAAGTAAGTTCACCAAGTAAGGACATTTGAAATTCTTGTTGCATTACTGAAGCAAAATTTTGACTCAGGGATTCTTCATTGCTACCAAAGATGATATCATCAACATAGACAACAATAATTAGCAGTTTATCATTTTCAATCTTCGTGTATAAATTTCTATTTGCAGAACCTTTTGTGAAACCTTGTTGTTGAAGATATTTGTCAAGGCAGTAATACTAAGCCCTTGGAGCCTGTTTCAGACCATAGAGAGCCTTTTTAATCTTGTATATGAGTTTTGCATCATTTCCAAGAATGAATCCTTTTGGTTGTTCAATATAAACTTCTTCTTTTAGATATCCATTAAGAAAAGTTGATTTTACATCCATTTTATATACTTTGAATTTTCGAAAACTAGAAAGAGTAAGAAACATCCTTATGGCTTGAATTTTTGCAACAGGTGCAAAAGTTTCTTCAAAATCTACACCTTCTTGTTAAGCATACCCTTTACAAACAAGTCTTGCCTTATTTCTAATATCTTCTCCATTTTCATTCAGCTTATTTTTAAATATCCATTTTGTTCCTATAACATTTTTATCATGAGGTCTAGGAACTAATACCCAGGTATCATTCTTTTCAATTTGGTCAAGTTCTTCATCCATGGCCTTGACCCAACATTAATCTTTGCAGACTTCATTTACATTCTAAGGTTTTGTGGAGGATAGTAATGCTAGATAAATTGAGGTCCTTGTAAGAGTTCTTCTTGTCTGTACTCCAGACCCTTTTTCTCCTAGAATTTAAGATTCTAAATGGTTCTTTTGAACATACTTGGATGGAGTCTTTTCCCTGTCTGTTGTATCTTCTTCTGGTGCTTCATTGGTTTCTTCTTCTATATCATTTTGATTTGATGCGGGAAAGCATTCCCCATCTTCCTCATTGTCATATTCCTATGTTGATTTCATTCATTCTGGATTTTTGCATGCTTCATCAATTACAACATCAATGCTTTCAACAATTTTCCGAAGTCTTTTGTTATAATATTTGCATCTTTTACTTCTGGATGAATAACCAAGAAGAATTCCTTCGTCTGCTCTGTGTTCAAACTTACGAATTTTTTCATCAGTCCTTTTGATGAAACATTTGCTGCCAAAAACTCTAAAGTGTTTTACAATAGGAGGCTTACCATACCAAAGTTCATATGGAGTTTGATTGCTATTTAACCGAACATTCGATTTGTTGAGAATATGCATGGCAGAAAATGCAACTTCACCCCAAAAGGTTGCAGGAGTTCCATATTCATCGAGCCTCGCTCGAGCCATTTGTTGAACTGTTCTGTTCATTCTTTCCACCACACCATTTTTCCAAGGAGTTCTTGTGACAGAGAATTTCCTTTATATTCCATGTTGTTCACAAAAGTCAAAGAATTCATCTGATATGAATTCTCCCCCTCGATCAGATCTGAGACATTTGATTTTTCGATATGATTCATTTTCTACTAAAGCTTTGAAGACTTTAAATGTTTAAAATGCTTCATATTTATGCTTTAGTAGTCATATCCAACACATCCTAGAAAAACCATCAATAAATAAAATAAAGTATTCTTCTCCACGAGGTGACTTTTTCCTTGTGGGTCCACATAAATCAGTATGGATGAGTTAAGAGGCTTACTTGCTGATCCTTCTTTTTGATTGAAGTGAACTCTGGTTTGCTTACTGACTTGACATGGTTTGCATATGGTATTTTCTAGGATGCTGATAAATGGAAGATCACGAACTACCTTGACCCTACATGCTTTTCTTATTTGAGAAAATCATAGATGTCCCAATCTTCTATGCCATAGCCAGTTTTCATTTGTTTTGCTTAGATAACATTATTTTTGTCCTCATTTGAGTTTGTAGTTGTTTGGAGTTCTTTGATCACGGTCTTTCCTATATCAATCTCATGAACCACACATCCATTTGATCGAAACACAAATTCTTTTCTTTGATCACACACTTGACTGACACTCAATAGGTTATGCTTTAAACTATATACATACATGACATTTCCAGCTTTAACCTTTTCTTTCAAGAAGGCAGAACCTTTACCTTTAATGACAGCTAGAGTGTCATTTCCAAATGAGACATTCTTTTCCTTTTCTAAAGCATTATATGAATGGATTTTCTCTTTATCACCTGTCATGTGTTTGGAGCATCTGTTGTCAATGTACCACTAATTTTCTTGTCCTTCTGCATACAGAGCTATGCCACATCTTTCTGATTGAGATTCCTTCTTTCTCCATATCTTGGGATTGAATGATGTTTTCTCCTTTTGAAGTGATGGCCAAAATTTGCTCCTACATTCAAATTCTTCATGACCAAAGTTGTTACAAATCGAACATTCTACTTCATTTTCAAGAGGAGAAAAGTTATTATAGGAAATTTTCTTGATTCTTGTTACACTCCTTTGATTTTGTGCTTCTCTAGTCATGATGGTTTTGTAAGCAACACATTGAGCAGCCTTATGCCCAAAGAAGTTTCTGTGATCATAGAATATTTTGGCATTGTTTACCTGTTGGTTGAAGCTTCTAATGATATTCATCCTTGGAGTAAATTGGGTATGATTTACCTGAAGAGTGATTTTAGGCCTTTGCTGATGATTGACATACTGTTCACTAGTCTTTGCTACATCAAGATAGCTTTTGGTGGAGGCTGATGACTTCTGTGATTGAGATGATTCTTCAATATATCCAAGACCTATCTTTATCAGAGGAGAATGCTGAACTTTGATGATTTCATTTAGAGTTTCAGATCCTTTATCAAATCTAAGATTAAGAGAGTTTCTCTTCTCAAGTTCTTTTCTTAGACCCACAATTTCACATTCTAGATTTTCATTGTGTTTTTCTCTTTCATTGAGTTTGTGTGTCAACGTATCTATGATAATATTATTTTCTTCTAAACATATTTTGAGTTTCCTAATTTCTTCAAGAAAGTATTCCTCTTCTAAGACATCCAAAAAATCATCATTGTCATAAGCCATGAATAGTCTATAATCTTGTTCAGTTTCATCTTCATCACTATTGGATAAGCCATCACCATCTTCATGCATATAGTACCTCCTTCTATTCACAACATGTTTTCTATTTCCCTTTTCATATTCATTTCCCTTTTCATATTTACCTTTATGAGGACATTTGGTAGCATAATGGTTGACTCTACCACAAGAAAAGCATTTGAAACGTAGCTTACCTCTGAATCTTCCGGAACCTCGTTGAAGCTTCTTGACAAAATTTACCTCATCTTCTTCTTCTAAAATGTGTTCTAATTCATTGTGCTCTTCCTTTTCTTTTCCCTTTGCTGATGCTTTAAAAGTGGCTTCTCTCATATCTGATGGACCTCCTTTTCTCATTTCAAAGGGAGTTAGGATTCCATGGAGTTGAGTCACAGTAATAGTTTGAAGATCCCGTTTTTGTTCTATGGTAGACACTTTCGACTCAAACTTAAAAGACAAAGATCTTAAAATTTTCTCAACTAAAGTAGCTTCCTTTATATCTTCACCCAGATTCTTCATAGAATTAAAAATCTCATCTATATGTAAAAAGTAACTAGTAACACTCTCATCACTATGCATCTTAAGATTTTCATACTAAATTCTGAGAGTTTGAAGCTTAGCACATTTTACCTGTGAGTCTCCTTCATAGCTCTAAATGGTTTTGTCCCATATCTCTTTGGCTGTCTTGAGCTGCATGACTTTGACAAATTCTGATTCTGATAGACTTCCCAATAACGTATTGACAACTTTGGCATTGGTTTTGTATAACTTCTTACCTGTAGAGTCTGTAGGAATTACTGCTGGAAATTGATATCCTCCTTCCATAATTCCCCAAACATCGGATCCAAGCAATTGTAGATAGGCTCTGGTTCTTATTTTCCAATCTACTAAGTTGCTCCCATTGAAGATTTCTAGTCTGATGGATCCCATGCCTTCGTGATTATTCATCTTGAAAGATCTTCCTTCAAGCGATCAAGCTTCTTCTGAAGGACTTGCTCTGATACCAATTCTTGGAAATAATACTGGGATGGGGGGTGAATCAATATCATCAGATCAATAATTTTTCATTTCCCAAATAGATTTATATACGCTACTTCTGTGAAGTGAACTAGCATGTACATGCTACTGTGATTAGAGAAACCAACGTATACCCAGAGAACTTGTGATCTAGTCAATTTACCATGTTTTGATCTTTAATGAGTGCATCAGTAACTTATTAAATAGTGTAGTAAAAAAAAAATGAACCATCACACATAAGCAACACACATGAACACCACGATTTAAGGTGGAAACCCAATGTGGCTGAAAACCACCTACTTCTTTTGTCTTTGTCTTCTTTTAATAATAAGAAAATTTTCTTACAATCTTGTACTAGTGCAGACTCATACCAGTATGTAGGCACCCATCTACAGAAGGCTACAACCTTCTCTCATTTTCCAACTTCTATTGGAAGGGAACTACAACCCCCTATGTCTTGTACTAGCCAATGTGTTTACTAGTACATAGGCATCGGCCTACAGAAGGCTGTGACCTTCTCTCTTCCTCCAGGGACCACGTTTCATAAATTTTTAGATTGGATGCTCCTGGTACACAATAATACACATGAAGGCCTCGTTTCATCAAATTTTCATACTGGACCCATCAGAACTTTCAAACTGAATAAACCAATAATCAGTTAATCTGAACAGTCAAATCACTATCACCAGAACACTGTGCTGAACCCAGAAACCTGCATTATCATTCGAACCAGCTACAACCTCAAAAATCATGCATCAAAATGTATATGCTACTTTACTAAACCCAACATGCGTGTATACGTTACTTCCTTTAATCAAACCTGTGTATACCTTCAAAACTACTGAAACATAAAAATTCTAATTCATGTCTGTATCAACTAGCAATATACTGAACATCTACTGTCAATTTACAAAGGTTTACATAGAAAGTAGTAGAGATCACCCTTCTCACTTATATAATCAATCAATCAGATACCAAACTCCTTATGAATTTAGTTTTACATTCAGATCTAAGAACTAAATTCATAAGGAGTTTGGTATCTGATTGATTGATGAACTACCAAGATGAACTAGCGTATATATCTACAAATACTAACTCATAAATTCACTGCAATTTCAGACTTCAAACAAACCCAAATAATGACATTTAAAGAATAAAATAGGTGTACATAATTAGATCTAGCATAACCAATATCAGATCATTCAATGATAAGTCATTTCAGGTCTCATGATCCTGATCCAACATTGAATTCAAGGTACACAAAATATTTCAGATCAAATCACAAACATAGCCTCTACAACATAAAATATACTTCAGATAGAAGTATTCCTTAGAAGCCCTTTCAATTTCACACCCTGGCCTTATGATCTTCTCCTCCTTATATAGTTTTAGGCATTTCTCAATACCTCAAACCAAAAGCACTTAGGACTCGTGGTATTCTTGGATGGAATCAAATAGTCGTTACTCCACTCAACATTGTGGGCTAATACCATGGTATTTACCCTTGGTGTTGTCTCCTCTTGAATTTCCTTGATTTTCCAACATATACACGCTTTTCTTCTTGTGAAAGTGTGTGTATATGTATATGCTCTTTTTGTTCTATGAACCAACGTGTATACATTGTTTTGACTACGCGAACCTGCATATACATCTTAAACTAATTTTCACCATCCTTTACCTTCAACTTCTTCATTCTGATTAGTATACTTTACGTCCATCTTCTTGTTCTTTTGTACCAATACTCTGTTACATCTGGACCTGTTACACTGTGGGTTGCCTTTCATCAAAATTGAACTGACCTAAGAGTGAGTTGCCATCAAGGACAACACTTGTATCATAATGCCAACATCTTTTGGGGTCAAAAAGGCTTCTAGTGGGGAGGAATGATTAGGTGCTCAATATTTAGCTCAAAAATCAAAGTTCTCAGAATGGCTAGAAACCTGAATGACCATGTCCGTCTTAGAAAAATGATCGTAACGCAACTCATTTCGTCAAAAATCGAGTTGGTATGAGAATTTTATTGTGTTCTAATCGCTTTGCTAAACAGGTGAAATTTGCAAAAAAAAAAAAATTCCAGTCACTACACAGTCAACAATTTGTATTGCTGAAGTGGCAAGTGACTAGGCAGGGTCAACGATGGGCAACAACAAACCACAGATGGATAAGTGGCATCATTTCATTGGGTTACACAAGTTGTGTGTTGGCACGATTCTATTGGTTCATTTTTGGGCTAATGAAAGGATGCCAAGTGGTAAGACTGGAGGCCACCACGTGGCACCTCCCAACGGCCTGGGTAGGACCCAACACAGTGGAACAAAATTTTATGGTGGAGGTCGGGGTCGAACCCGCGATCTCTGGCATACCATCCGTAAGTCCTAACCAGCTCCGCTACATCGTGTTTCTTACCATATATGTTCTCCGAATTAATTTAAAGACTAACAGCTAGGAGTTGGGTAGTTAGAGGAGGGCAAGCCTGTAGGCCAGCACCCCCCCCCATGTGAATGCAAATCTGTTAACTGCAAATGGTTAGTGTTATCCCCGGCGGACAAGTCTAGAAAACCGTTAATGTAAAAAGTATTCACATGTGATCACACCAATCCACAAACAATGTGGTTACGGTCAGTAGAAGCCGATGGTCAAGCTAATGGTCACCTCCAAAACAACGTAGTAACCACAACATGTGACCCACATTAAACTCCAATGGTTGAGGTCAACACTAACTCAGTGGTCATCGCACTAATTGTGGAGTAGTGGGCAACTAATCCTAGCTTAATTGCTAGTTAACTATTAGTTTAGTCTAGCAGCAATTCTGGCAGTGCCCCCAATTTTAGGCCTGCCTCCACATTTAGCGCGATAACTGGAGTCATTCCAGATTTAGCAGAACTTTTCTAGGAAAAGACTGACTGATTCATGGAGAAGGCAATTTTTGACCAAATTGAGCTCAGGAAGAGGTGTTCTTGTCTAATTTGGACATTCTGAACACATTGGTGTAGGTATCAAGAGCCATAGATCTTTGTAAAACAACATTTTTCCATATTGAGCTAATATAGAGGCCCAAGCCATGGAAGCTAGACCAAGGAGATGTAGCCCAGGAGGGGTAAACTCCTTCATCAAAACATTGTGTTAAAGTGTCTCTTTGAGGGTTTGTTGTACTTTGAATGTCCGTTGTTCAGTATTTGTGTTTGAAGTTATTTTTCTCATGAATATCATTTTAAACTTAAGGAAATTTACCTGATTACACACACAAAAAACTAATGAAACCTTAGTATAAGAAACAATAATAAAGCATATGTTTAGAAATCTGTAATTAATATTATCACAACATAAACTAACAATAAAAAATAGATTATTGTAGTACCTCTCTTACAAGATCAACTGCTATGTATGGCTGTAATATCCTTCCATTTATATTAATGCAAAGAGTTCATTGTTTTCCTACATGTGATGTTGTTATTTAACTTATTTCAATACCATGTTGATCTATTGAATGAAGTACTTATATAATACTACATAGATCTTGTAGTTTCTTGGCTTGTATTATCTAATTATGCAGTTTATAATTTTGGTATTCAGAGCTGGAATTGGAGCTTCTAAGCTAAAGAAGGAGTGAAGTGCGCAAAGGATTCTAGGTAGGCCTTACTCCGTCATCAATTTAATTTAAGGAAAAACATTGTGTTCCTTGTCCCTATGTTGTTCTATGTTAGCCATCGACCTAGGGGAGATACTTTTGTTGCAATTGTAAATTGTGCATAACAAATTGGCGACCATACTGGGGAACGAAGCATTCCCTTGGTGGTATCCTTGTCCATCGTGTTTGATTACCTCCTTGACAGACCTTTGTTGTATTATCCAACCAAGAACATACCTAGGAAGTGATTTCATTGAGCCTTTTTCTTATTTTGTTTGCAGTAAACCTCTTTCCCAGGCCCAGCACACCCCCTGTACCTTTGACAGAGCATTGCACCTCACCCTGGCACACTCTGCACTAGCATTGCAATGCACTGGTGCGTCTTCTACAAGTCCAGTGTTGGCCCCTATTTTTGCATGAATTTTTCCTTGGTTCTTGAGCGTATCTTTGGTCAGCCTACTTCCAGCTGAACTTCAATGAGTCTTCGGTGCCTTGTGGTCCCTCTAAAGCCTCCATTTGGTTTGCATTTGTGTTGTTTGCCTTTGGTAAGAATTGGTTTTGGTTTTTCTTTTTTCTTACCACTTGGTCGTTTGAAAACTGATTGTGTTTGATTTCGGATCGCTTAGATGAATTGTTGTTTTAGTCCTCTTTCTGAAAAGTGTAATTGAATCAATAATTGAACATTTGCATCTTAGTTTTCTCCATTTAAAAAATTAAGAGTGCTGAAAATAAAAATTTTGCACCGGAATTTATGGTTTTTCATGTGCTAGCATAGGAATAGTTGCATTGGAAACGAAATTATATCTTGCATCTTGTTTGCTGCATGTTGTGTGTCGCATCTTGATTCTTTCTTCCCTTCCTTAGCTATATTTTCATTGAAAGAGAAAGGATTTCTATTTTCTCATGCTAAATTTGCATTTTAGGATATTTAGGTGACATTCATGGTGAGCCCTAAAACTAAAACATAATCAAAGATAAACAGTAAAATTTATTGAATTAACCTGAGGAGCATTTGTAACTTTAATGAAAACATTTAGAGGTCTAGGCTAGACGTGTGTTCCAACATCGTTAAACGTAGGAGTTGTCGTTGTTTTCCAGCATTGCATCTCGAGGGTGAAATACCATTCCATGTATGTGAGAGTATAGGACCATAATCCACGTACCTTTGGGTATATTGGTGGCACTCCATGCAAGTAAAGTATATGGGAACACTCTCATTGAATGGTTACGAATTAGAAAACACTACTATGAACAACACTCCCATGTACTGTCCCGCATATTTTGGGAGTCCCCAATAGGTTTCTATCCATCCATAGGTAACCGAGTCTGCCACCTTGTATACCATGATACACCGAACACAACATTCAGGGAGATTGGTTGTTGTACATTTAGTCCTTGGTTCGCCAAGGTGTATATTGCAGTTCAAGGTTTCTTGGTAATCCTTTATGCCTATATTACCCTCTTTTTGAGTTATTTCTTTTTGTGTTAATAAAATTTATTTCCCAATGTGGAAGAACAAAATCCCCCTCCTCATCATTCACGTAGAATGAAAATTATCCTCCTCTTCCTCCAGAGACTACTCCTGATCATTGTCCTAGACATAGGAAAATGCAAACTACTGGATTGGGAACATCAAGAAATACTTCTGGCCCTTTACTCGATATTGATAAGCCAAAATCATCTGCCTTTTTGAGTTCCAAACCCAAGATTACATTTGTTCCTGTTGGTGACACTGACATAATTGAAACAAAAGTCCTTGAAACTTTGTTACCTGAGGTCATTGAATATGATCTCCCTAAGTCAAAAACTTTGTTTCCTGAGGTTATTGAACCTGAGGAGCCTTAACCATATTTACCTAAGTCTTTGGGACCTTCCTCCTCTCTTCCTTTGTCTTAGACATAACCAATATATCTTGGGCCTGATGGTGAGCCTCTTCCATACATACTTATAGGTATTGAAGATATCCATCAAGAAGAGCCTCATCCTTCTACTCTAGTTCATTGGGAAGGACTCTATTTTTATCAAACCAATCCTCTTTCATCTCTTCAAATTTTGAAATAATCTCCTTTACCTGATTCTTTGGGCTTACCCGTGGATTTCACATGACAATTTTCATTGGGATTATTAACCGTGACTGGAACTTATTCAAAATCCTAGCCCATGTCCACCACTATGGTTGAGACATCAAGAGGCACATCCTCATCCATGTTTGTAACATCACCATAAGCTCATTTATATGGTGGCCTGTCCATCCTGCCTAGCTATCAATAATTATCTGGTAGCTTTTCTAGTGTGGCTTCAAGTCCTTAGACCTATCCCATGACATCCAATTCGAGAATTATTTTATGGTACCTCTCTTATGAATTCCACACAATCTTCTCCTCTTCCTCTGTCTACACCTACAATAGAGCAGCACGCTGTCCCTTATATCAGTTGGAAAAGCTACACTCAACAACCCAACCCTCTTTATGTTGGGTACCCTCCATGTGGATTGCAATTGCCTCCATCATCCTCTCCTCCCATGGCAGGGGGAAACTTGTTGTTGGTATACCTCAATATGGTAATCCACCTAGTTATAGTCCTCCTTATCCTAGAATGGCTTCTAGTGTTTGGCAACTTACTATACTCATATAACCTCGTTGAGATTGGAATTGATTGTTGAATTCTAAAACTGTACCTTCTTCGTCGCAAATTCCTACCTACCCATCAACACCTCAACAAGCTCAAATATATGTGAGCCAACCTTTATAGCCTATTCCAACGGTGTTTAGTTATCCCTAGATCCTGATTCATCAACATGTACAAGGTCCCTCACCTTCTCAACCGCTTGCACAAGGTACTCCTCAAGTTTCGGTAGGTCAAATTATTCAAAATTTGGTGTAGTCTCAATCAAACTTGTATGAGGGGGAAATTCAAATCTCGATCGAGAAACAATATGGATCACATGAAGTTACTTTTTGAGGCCAGTAAATCCAAACTCAACCATTCCAATAGCTTTATCGCCATCCTGGGACTGGGTAACAAACCCACTTGTATGTTGGCTATAAGAACCCTCCATATTCTAGTAACCAGGTTCCTTATTATTAGAACCTTATGTATCCAAGAATGAAAGTGTATGTTTCCCAGGCTACCCCTTCATATCCAAGCCATCTTCCTCCAGACTTTAATTGGCAGTTGCCTTTTGTGGCTACTCTTGAGTTACCAGATTTAACTTGGCTTACTAATGACCCCATCGCTCATTCGTAATTGTGGCCAATTATTCCCACTATGTTACCTTATGATATCCCAAAGTTCAATTGGAATCTAGGAGAAGACCCATCGACGCATGTTATGATGTATCATCTATGGTGTTCATCCAATTGACTTAATGATGATTCCATTTGACTCCGTATTTTCCAACGAATGCTTATGGGTACCACAAATAAATGGTATTTTGAATTACTTAGAGCGTCATTTCATGACCTCAGCACTTTAGCCACTACCTTCCTCACACATTTCTGGTTGCCCATCAGATACAAAACTGGAACAAAACTAGTGACTAACTTTAAACAATTAGAATCTACTCACATTTCAAATCACATTCATGAGTGGAGACGTCGTCGCCGATTGGTCAAAACTTATGTTCTCAATCATTTGTTAGTGGAATGGTTTGTCAAGTCTTTGTTAGCTCCCATAACAGAAGATGTGGCCAAAGGTGGAGTCATGACCGAAGACCAAGTTATTTCTCATGTTCAATATTTAGATTTGGTTTATACCCAATTGAGCATGCTCTATGATAAGATACCAAGCACTTCGATACCTTTGAATACTATTCCTCCTCCACCCGGTAAAGAATCTCATGCTAAAGGAAAGTCTTAACGACAACCTGGAAGCAAGAATAAAGGTAAAGGTAAGAAAAAGAAAGAATCATCACCATAGGATAAATAAACAAATTCGTCGTCCGATGAGAAACAAAAGCCTCGATACCCATGTTTGATTTGTAATGAGGATCACTTTACACATGATTGTTTGCACTGTGTTGAAGTGAATAAGTTCCTTAAATCATCCACTTCTCCCGTTGTGTTGACTGCCCCATTTCCCAATCAGGAGAACCATATGGTTGTCTGGGATACCTTTTCCTCTAACACAATTTTGATGCTTTCCTCCACAAAGCTGAAAGTTGATGTTATGGTGGCCACTCGAAATAAGGACTATGGTAATGTGAATCGACCAAACGGTCAGGCCACCGATCAAACTACCAGTTTGGTTCCTGCATAATTCATTATCAAGCCTTCGAAGGATGTTATCCATATGTATGGTTTCAACCCTCGTTCGAGCGCCGCTCAAACTTAATACGTAGTTAAAGATTTGGCTCAGTCTCCTTCGATGATGTCAACTCTTGAGGTGCTACAAAACTACCCCACCCAAAAGAAGGCCTTGTTGTCAGCTATCAGATGTGTGGATCCCTCAGATTCCAACCTAGTGGTTTTCTCTCATGAAAACTATACCCCTCAACTTCCGACTCAGTTATATTTTATGATGCAAGTCATTGTCCATGGTAAGAACATTCATGATTTTACTGTGGATGAGTGAGCCTCGACCTGCATCATGTCCTTGTCTCGCTGAAAGGCGACTGGTTCACCCCAATTGAGTCAATCGACCACCACATTAAAAGCATTTGATGGAAGGAGATACAAACCTTGTGGGATTTTGAATTCCTTCCAAGTGGAATTATGGGGGAAAACCGTCTTTGTTGAAGTAGAAGTTATTGACGATCCTTTAGATTATAATATTCTATTGGGACGTACGTGGGTTTATGCTATGGCCACCTTCGTTTCAACTTACTTCCGCATGCTCACCATTCCTCATAAAGGCATGATTGTGGACATAGATCAAATCATCTTTTTCACCTGTGATTCCAATGTTACTGGAAGTGTCCCTCTTGTAGGGGAAGCCCTACATTCCTATTAGCATGTTGGAGTTGGTTTATTGAAGGATTCATCTCTTATGGAAACTTTTTCACTCTCTTCCCCTTCCCTTCCCAGCTCCTCCACTTCAGTTTCTTATATCAACATGATATCATCATATACAATCCTGACCGATCCATGGATTGTTCCTAATGAAACTAGCATCAAAAGTTTTGGTGATCGAATGCCACTTAGCCCTGTTGAGAAAGATGTTGGAAATAACACTAAGAGGGGGGGTGAATATGTTAGGAAGCCAGCTCACAAAAAGAGAGAAAATATAGATCAATGCCTTAGAATTCATCCTCTTTGAGGGGGAAACCTCCTTTACATTACACAAACAAACAATTCTTGGATGATTCAAATGACAAGACTTCCTTTCTATATATAGGAGTCTAAGGGGTCATAATATAATCAGAGCCGACATAACAATAATAATGTAAGGGCACAATAATAACAATAGTGGGCTTCTATGAGGCATAATAATAACAATATGGGGACTACATGGGCACAACAATATAATAAGGGGGTTTTACTAATAACAGTAAGGGGTTATTGTTATGAAACCAACTCACGAAAAGATAGAAAAGGGAGATAAATGGCTTAGAAATAAGCCTCTTCGAGGGGGCAACTTCCTTTACATTACACAAATGAATAATTCTTGGATGATACAAATGACAAGACCTCCTTTCAATATATAGGAGTCTAAGGGGTCATAATATAATCAGAGCCGACATAACAATAATAATGTAAGGGCACAATAATAACAATATGGGGACTACATGGGCACAACAATATAATAAGGGGGTTGTACTTGTTATCCTTGGAAGCATTTGGCCCAAAAAATGGATCCAAAACACCACTAAAGTCTTCAAATATTGCTTAAAGATAATTTAAAAATCCCAATAGTTGCATGCCAAGAGCCCTTGGAAGGGCGGAAGTACACTATCGAGAGGCAAAAACACTCTAAAACCATGAAAAAAACAAAATTGCAAGCTTAACAGTCCAAAAGAATAGCAACCGTTAGATCTGGCCGATCAACGGGCCAGATCTAAGTGGGAAATCGCATATCGGCCAGCACAAAGAACTTAAGGTTCAGCACAAGACACCGCCGATGATCGGATAAGCAGGTCACTATCGGCGGGTCGCATCGGCAGAGGTATCGGTGGAGGTATCGGCGCATGTAGTGTGGAATGAGAAATTGCGATCAATGATTAGACGTGGATCATCGATCGCACATGCAGATCGACGGTCCACATTACATCACCAGATTGCTATCGGAGAAACATTAAGGAGCACTAACCATGGCCTGTTGCGACCCAATGATTGGACCCGACGACATTATATATGTTTTTTCATAAATTTTGAAGTCTATGGGAAGGCCTGTTTTAAATGCATTTTAATGTATTTCATTATATAACAAAACACAAAGGGGAACTTGGTAGCGTCGATAGCGATGAAGCCCGGACCTAAAAGGGTCCGAGAAGTGAAAAACATAATATTTGAAGTCCGCCAAAGTCCATTTTCATGTGTTTTTAGCATTTTCCAAGCGTAATGAAATACAAAGGGAAACAGGGAAGCGCTAATTACGATGAAGCCTGGACCCGAAAGGGTTCAGGAATGAAAATATATAATTTTTCAGGTCACTAGAACCATTTTTTTAATGATTTTCAATGTTTTGATGTAGTTTTGAAATAGGCAGGATTTCGGGCAGGTCGTGGGCAGTAAATGGTTTTGGCCGAGTTCCGCCCAATGCCATACAGTGGTTGCCACGTGTCCAGGAAGAGGAGAAAGAAAACCACCCTCATCAGGTGGTTAACTCCAGTACAGAGGAGCTGCTTGAAATGGATCACAACCATTGGATCTAGAGCACCCAGATCAACGGTGTAGATGTGATATCACCCAAAGGGCAGACTCGATAGAAAAGAAAGCCATGTTTAAGGACTTTTTAAAGTCCCGAAAAGTAGAAATGGGCGGGTTTTTTGCTATATGCAGCGTTTTTCTCTGTTTAACAGAAAAACAGTAGTTCTAAATATTTAAAGGGAGACAGAGACTAAAAAGGAAATAACAAAGGCTAGAAGGGGAATTGAAAGGGCCACAGCACGCGCAGCTCATCCCAAACCAACAAAGCAGTCATGGAGCAGATAGCATAGCTAGCCCGAAACAGAAATATCATGGAGCAGCATAACGCATCAATAGCCTAGCACAGCTCATAAAAATGAACATTATGGAGCATCTCTGGCATGAGAGAGCTCTCAGACAACGCATCAAACTACCTGAAGATGGTTATTCCTCTGTCAGAAGGAGAAAACCTCTAAACCATGCTTGCCTATTTAGGGAATCAAACGGTTAAGGGACAAAGAGGACAGATTAAGACTCTGAGCCTTTAAGAGCTCAGGAGCATTGTAAAAGGCCTATAAAAGGTTGGAAACTAAATGTAATAGGGGTTCAACTTCTGGAGATTTTTCCTCCTCTATTCCTCCAAGCTTCTCATCTTCATTCTAGCAATATAAGCTTCTTTTGCTATTATATGTTCAATGTCCATTTTATTTGCTATTCTATGCTTGCACATGAATAGGTTATTCATGTTTTCCTGTTGTGTTTAATTCCAGATAAATTTCATCTTATCTCTGCATTGATAAATTAGATTTGCAAGTCTCATTTACTTCCTGTAGCTGGCCATTCATATGTGTTTATGTATGCAATCTGCTGGTACAATAAGTTTTCTCCATCTATCCATGGAATCTATAAATGATTGAGCATTAGTGGTCTAAAGCCTTGTATTGTTAAGGGTGTTCATGCATGTCTTGAGTGAGAATAGAGCTGAAATGGTTATCTAACTTGATCCAAACCATCATTCATTCTAGTAGTTTTGAGAACAATATTGAAGATTATATGTTACCAGGCATCTCTGAGTTGCAACCTAGGAGAGTTTTCTGGAATGATAACATAATTGGCACCATTGTCGGGGAGAGGAAACTGAAGCTCAGCTTCCCTGGGAAACGACATAGATCCAACTTTGATGATAGACAAATTCTGGGCACTTTTTTAGTTGTAATCATCTATCTGCCGACTCTACTGGATGCCGAACCTCTTGGCGACTCCACTTCATAGTTTTGGCTCAGTTTGTGAGGCATACTCACAGAACTCCTCAGAAGCTACAAGTTGACCCAGTACCTAACCCTAAAAAAATCATCAAAGAGAGAAAGGTATTGCAGAAAGGAGCATCAGGTTCAGGTAAACCTAAACAATCTCCTATATTTCTTCAAGAAAGGCATGTAATAGAACAAATACATGTTGAGAGCATAGCATCTAATACTAGTAGTGAAGAAAAACTCTCAGAGATTCATAAAGCTCCTTACTCTTTAGGTTCTCCTTTGTTGTAAGCCCAAAGGAAAACTCACCTCCTATCCATCATACTCCTTTAGTCTTATCAGTCACTCCTTAGCCCTCTATTATTCAGACTGCCAGTGCTCTTTTAGCCACCACAGCTATGGCAGGTCCACAAGAACCTAACAAAATGGAAAGAATCATAGCTGCTAGGTATGGACCTCTAATACTGCCCACTCCTTTGAATGCCATGCCTACGTGAGAATATCAGAAATATAGGCCTAAGTTCACTGGGACTGAAGGTGTTACTGCTGAAGAACATCTTGAGTCATTCTATAGCTATGCTGATAACCTGGACATTAGTGAAGATGATGTGTGGATGAGAGTCTTTGTCCAAAGCCTAGATGGAGAGGCTAGAAAATGGTCCAGAGAACTAACCCCAAGATCTATAATAGATATTGAAGCTTTAGATGATGCATTCCTAAAGCATTGGGGGGATAATAAGGATCTCCTCTACTACCACACTGAGTTTGGGAACTTAAAGAGGGAAAATGGTGAGGTGCTATCTGATTTTAATAAAAGGTTTAGCCGTATGTACAACAAGATACCAACTGAAGTAAAACCCACTACTACCTCTGCTAAACTCACCTATGCCAGTGCTTTTGATTTTGAATTTTTCCTACTGTTGAGAGAGAGGTGATGTGCTACTTTGGCTGACATGTAGGATGCAACCTTGGAAGTGGAATCAAACATCATGGCTGTAGAGAAGCTCAACGAAAATGTTGATAGAAGAAGACAAAAAGGCAAGTCTTCATCATCATCCGATCCCAAGATAGATAAAATGACAAAAATGCTAGAGTCATTAGCCTCTCAAATCTCCAAATTAAAGGTTGAGAAATACCCTGGGAAAGGGAGAGTTCCGAATACCTTTGCTCCTAGAAATCCAAATCCAAATCCATATAGAAGAACTAATGAGCAGTTGCAGATTTTGCAAAGAAGCAAAGATGCAAATGAAGACCAAAGGGTGAAGGCTCCTTTTCAAAATGCAGCCATGGAAGAAGAGCAGTTTGAAGAAGATGATGAGATCCATTGTCTGGAAGACAAAGGCAATGCTTCCTTTTTGACCTCAGTTGCCTATGAAAAGTCATTGTTCAATGACCAGCTCAGCCAAGAATGGGATGGTGAAGTTTCTTTACAAACTGAAGATCAACAAAGATATAATCTGAGGTCAAAGATGAATAACGCCAAGGAAGCTCCTATTCAAAGAATTGTTGTCCCTGCAATACAAAAAGCTAATAATTAAAAACAATCGGTAGTTGATCCCATCATCCTCATAGATCCTACTCATGAGGTAAGATGCCTTAACAAGTCTCCTTGTCCTTTCAATTTTCAATCAAAAATTCAGAAGCTAAGAATACCTATGCCTCTGATTGAACTAGTGAAGAATGAGTCCTTCAAAAGATCCATCCTTGAGGCCCTTGAGCCTAAAGCCATCCAAGCCTCCATTGACTATGTAAATCTACAAGATGACAAGCTAGCTGTTATTCTCAGCCCAATGATTGAAAATTGTGAAGACAGCTCCCCATCATTCTATGTCTCTTTGACTATTCATGAAAAAATCCTTCACAACTGCCTTTTGGACACTGGAGCCAGCCATAATCTAATGCCCAAGGCTGTCATGGATGAGTTGGGTCTTGACATCACCAAGCCTTATCATGACCTGTTTTCTTTTGACTCTAGAAAAGTGAAATGTCTGGGGTTAATCAAGGACCTAACCATCACTTTGTCTCAGCTGCCCATGAAAAGCATGATGATGGATATTGTGGTAGCAGATGTACACCCCAAGTTTGGCATGTTACTTTCTATAGGTTGGATCAAGAGATTAGGTGGATCATTACAAAATGATCTGTCCTATGCTACTGTCCCAATCTTCAGAGGTGAGAGAAAGAGATTATACAGAGAAGATCAGTTGGCTTATATCATCAGTGATGAAAGGAATCCCACTAATCATCCCATCTATGTTGTTGACACTAATTTTGGAGCATGTATTCTTCATATTGAAGAATCCCAGTTGGCCTCCACACATCTTAAAAAACCAGTTTTCCAGATCACTGAGGAAGAAAGGCCATAGATTTGGGACATGTTCTTTGATGGGGCTTGCTCTAAGGAAGCTGCAGGGGCAGGTGTAGTCCTTGTGTCCCCCACACAGGAATACATTCATTTATCTTTCAAATTAACCTTTCAAGTCACAAATAACATAGCAGAGTACGAAGCTTTGATTCTGGGCTTAAGCGCTGCTAAAGAAATGGGTATTAAGGGCCTAAAAGTGTTTGGAGATGTAGACTTCATCATTCAACAGGTCAATAAAGTGTTCCAAGAAAAGCATCCAAGGCTAAAAGCATACAGAGTTGTGGTATGGAGGCTCAAGGATTCTTTTAATAATTTCAACATTTCTTATATCCCAAGAATGAAAAACCAGCTTGCCGACTCCCTTGTTGTGTCTGCTAGCACGTTTATTCCTCCTTTGCATCCTAAATTGACGTATGAAGTTCAGGTAAAATAACTACCATCTCTGCTTGACAATGTCAAATACTGGAGAGTTTTTGAAGACGATGATGAAATTAATAGGTTTTTATAAGTCGTGGAGGAATTTGCTGAAACGCACATCAACCAGGAAAATGAAACCATGGAAGAAGGCAGCCAGTCTAAGCTAAAAAACGAGATTGGTGAAGGAAGCATTGTCCAGCTGCCTAGTAATCATATACCAAAAGGATTGGTGCCTCTAGAGAAGTTGTTCAATCATAACAATGTTCCTTATAAGCCTGCCAAAAAAGAGAATGAGTCTGTTGTCTATAAACATAATATAGGGAGCCCAGCCCATCCAAAATTCATCAATATGTCCACTCATTTGTCTCCTGCCCAGAATTCCGAGTATTGCACCCTCATGAAGCAATTCACTAATATTTTTGCTTGGGAATACAGTGATCTTAAAACCTATGATACTAACATCATTCAGCATAAGATTCCACTGGAAAAGAACACCACTCCTTTTAAGAAGAAATTAAGACCTATCAGTCCTCTCTTATTGCCTTTGATTGAGAAAGAGATCAAGAAGCTATTGGATGCCAAAATCATAATTCCCCTAAGGTATTCAAAGTGGATAGCTAATCTTGTGGTAGTAAGAAAGAAAAATGGAGAAATCAGGCTTTGTGTCGACTTCAGAAATCTAAGCAAGTGCTCTAAAAAAGATAACTACCCCCTGCCTAAGATGGAACACTTGCTGCAAAGAGTTTCAGGGGCCAGAGTCATGTCTTTCTTATATGGATTTTCAGGTTACAATTAGGTTGTTGTACATCCAGAAGATCAGGAAAAGACCACCTTCACTACTCCTTGGGGCATTTTATGTACTCCAAGATGCCTTTTGGACTGATGAATGTTGGGGCTACTTTTCAGAGGGCCATGGACATAGCCTTTATGGGAGAAAAGGACAAGTTTGTCCTTATTTATCTTGATGACATAATAGTCTTCTCCAGCAGCCACAAAGACCATTTATAGCATTTGAAGAAGGTCTTTCTAAAGTGCAGACAGTTTGGAATTTTGGTTAACCCAAAGAAGTCACAGTTTGCTCTAGAAGAAGGTAAGCTTCTGGGACATATTGTTTCTGCTGAAGGTGTAAACATTGATCCAGAAAGAGTTCAAGAAATTTAGACATTGTCCATCCCAAGGTCAAAAAGGGACATTCAATCCTTCCTGGGTAAGATTAAATTTGTAAGGAGGTTCATTCAAAACTTTGCAGAGCTAGTAAAGCACATCACTTCCATGCTGAAGAAAGGATCAGAAATAAAATGGACAAATGCTTCAAGAAGCTCTTTTAAAGCCATCACACAAGCTATCATGGAAGCTCCCACTTTAATCAACCCATATTACACTAAGGAGTTTTGTATCTTCTCTTTTGCCTCTTATGATACACTTGCAGCAGTTCTATTGCAGAAAAATGATGAAGGCATAGAGCACCCCGTGGCCTTTTCCAACAAAACTCTAAGGGATGCTAAACTAAGGTATGACCTTATTGAAAAACAAGCTTATGCTCTCATAAATCTTTAAAGGCATTCAGAATTTATATTCTGCATTCCAAAGTGGTTGCATATGTACCTTCCGCCTCAGTAAAAGATGTCTTAACTCAGCCAAATATTGATGGAAAGAGAGCTAAATGGATTGCAAAATTCATAGAGTTTAACATAGAGGTGAAGCCCACTAAGATTGTCAAAGGCCAGGGCTTGGCTAAACTTATGGCTGAAGAAAATTGTAGCCTGTTAGACATAAATTCCGTGGGTCTAAATTCAGACGATGAGTAGATAGAGGGAGCAGTAGAAGAACAAAAGCAGAATCAGCCTCTGGTTGAAAATCTAGCCACCTATGAATGGTATTCCAACATAGCTCATTCTTTGCAAAAGCTATAAGTCCCTCTAGGGCTTAGCTTAAGTCAAGCCCGAGCCATTAAACTTAGATCAGCCAAATTCTGCATAAATAAAAATATGCTTTATTGGAAAGACCCATCAGGAATCCTCTTGAGATTTCTAGATAAAGAACAAGCTATTGAAGTCATACACCAGTTCCATTCTAGCATTTGTGGAGGGCATCATTATTGGAAAACCACAACCCACAAAATCTTAAGGGTTGGGTATTATTGGCTACTCTTTTCTCTGATGTGTTTTCTTTTGTGAAAGCTTGTGACAAGTGTCAGAGGTTTGCAGGAATACATCAGCTAAAATATCTGCCCTTGAAGCCAGTACATGTCAATGGTCCCTTCTAGCAGTGGGGCTTGGACTTTATAGGTGAGATCAACCCACTTTCCAGTGGCCAACACAAGTGGATCTTAGTAGCCACTTATTATTTCACCAACTGGATTGAGGCTATACCCACTAAGAATGCCAATCATCAAGTTGTCATAAAGTTCTTGAATGAGAATATTTTCACTAGATTTGGTTGCCCAACCAAACTAGTCACTGATAATGCAGCAGCTTTCAAGGCAAAAGAATTGGTGGACATGGCTGAATCCATGGGCATTCAAGTGGTGCATTCTACCTCGTATTATCCTCAAGGCAATGGCCTGGAAGAATCATCTAACAAGAGTCTGGTAAGGGTAATCAAAAAACTGTTAGAGGACAACAAAAAGAGCCAGGATTCCAAGTTGAAGTTTGGGCTATGGGCTAACAGAGTTACCATCAAAAGTCCATAGGGAATTCTCCATTTAAGCTGGTTTATGGTGTTGATGCTATTTTCCCTATCCAGCCGATTCTCCCTGTGGCTAAATTCTTGCAAGAAGAACAAGATGAAGATAATTACATGGTAAGAAGAATGAATAACCTAGTTGAACTACAACAGATCAGAGAGCAGTTGGTTGAGAAGTCAAAGGCTCATTAGAAGACAATCAAAGAAACCTTTGATAGGAAGGCAAAAGTGGAAAATTTTCAAGTTGGTGATTGGGTGCTTAAATGGGATGCATTTAAGGAAAAGAAAGGTAATCATGGCAAGTTTGACTCCTTATGGACAGGTCTCCATTTGTCATCACTCAAATTCAGTAGAACAATACATTCATTCTGCATAGTCTAGAAGGAGGAGATACTTTTGGTAGCGCAGTAAATGGGTAGTTCTTGAAACTTTATTTCATTTAAGGCTTTAAAGCCTTGTTATCATAAATATGTTTTTCCAGTTTTTTTATTTTATAGACTCCATGCCCAATGCAACACTAGGAGGAAGATTTGATCTTGTTTTTTACAGGAAATGCATTGTTCTATGATTCTTGAAACCTCACAGGGAGGATTTCATCCCCAGAAGGAGCCAGTAATAGTCTTGGAAGCATTTGGCCCAAAAAATGGATCCAAAACACCACCAAAGCCTTCAAACATTGCTTAAAGATCATTTAAAAATCCTAACAGTCGCATGCCAAGAGCCCTTGGAAGGGCGAAAATACACTATCGGGAGGCAAAAACACTCTAAATCCATGAAAAAAACAAAATTGTAGGCTTAAGAGTCCAAACGAACAACAACCATTAGATATGGCCAATCAACAACCCAGATCTAAGTGGCAAATCGCATATCGGCCAACACAGAGGACTTAAGGTTGGGCGCAAAACACCATCGATCAATGATCGTCGATGATCGGATCGGTGGGTCGCATCGGCAGAGGTATCGGAAAAGGTATCGGCACATGCAGTGTGGAATGAGCAATTGCGATCGGTGATTAAATGTGGACTGTCGATTGCGCGTGCAGATTGACGGCCCATGTTACATCGCCAGATCACTATCAGAGAAACATTAAGGAACGCTAACCATGGCCCGTTGCGACCCGATGACCGGACCCGACGACATTATCTATGATATTTCATAAACTTTGAAGTCCACAGGAAGGCCTATTTTAAATGAATTTTAATGTATTTCGTTATATAATGAAATACAAAGGGAAACTTGGCAGCACCGATAGCGATGAAGCCTGGACCCGAAAGGGTCCGGGAAGTGAAAGATATAATATTTGAAGTCCACCAAAGTCCATTTTCATGTGTTTTTAGTGTTTTCCAAGCGTAACAAAATACAAAGGGAAATAGGGTAGTGTTGATTGCGAAGAAGCCTGGACCCGAAAGGGTTTGGGAATGACAATATATAATTTTTCAGGTCCGCTAGAACCATTTTTTAATGATTTTCAATGTTTTGATGCAGTTTTGAAACAAGCAGGATTTCGGGCGGGCCATGGGCAGTAAATGGTTTTGGCTGGGCTTTGCCTGACTCCATACAGCGGTTGCCACGTGTCTAGGAAGAGGAGAGAGAAAACCACCCTCATCGGGCGGTTAACTCCAGTACAGAAGAGTTGCCCGAATCGGATCACAATCATTGGATCTAGAGCACCCAGATCAATGATGGAGATGTGATATCACCCAAAGGGTGGACCCGATAGAAAAGAAAGCCATGTTTAAGGAATTTTTAAAGTCCAGAAAAGCAAAAATGGGCGGGTTTTTTGCCATATGTAGCGTTTTTCTCTGTTTAATAAAAAAATAGTAGTTCTAAATATTTAAAGGGAGACAGAGACCGAAAAGGAAATAACAAAGGCTGGAAGGGGAATTGAAAGGGCCAGAGTACGTGTAGCTCATCCCAAATCGACAAAGAAATCATGGAGCAGACAGTGCAGCTAGCTCGAAATAGAAATATCATGGAGCCGCACAGCGCATCAACAACCCAACACAGCTCATCAAAACGAACATTATGGGGAATCTCTGGCACGAGAGAGCTCCCAGAATGTGCATCAAACTACCTGAAGATGGTTATTCCTCTGTTAGAAGGAGAAAACCTTCGAGCCATTCTTGCCTATTCAGGGAATCAAATGGTTAAGGGACAGAGAGGACAAATTAAGGCTCCGAGCCTTTGAGAGCTCAGGAGCATTGTAAAAGGCCTATAAAAGGCTGGAAACTAAATGTAACAGGGGTTCATCTTCTGGAGATTGTTCCTCCTCTTTTCCTCCAAGCTTCTCATATTCATTCTAACAATATAAGCTTCTTTTGCTATTATATGTTCAATGTCCATTTTCTCTGATGTTCCATGCTTGCACATGAATAGGTTATTCATTTTTCTGCCGTGTCTAATGCCAGCTAACTATCATCTTATCTCTGCATTGATAAATTAGATTTGCAAGTCTCATTTACTTCCTGTAGCTGGCCATTAATATGTGTTTATGTATGCAATCTGCTGGTACAATCAGCATTCTCCATCTATCCATGGAATCTATAAATGATTGAGCATTAGTGGTCTAAAGCCTTGTATTGTTAAGGGTGTTCATGCATGTCTTGAGTGAGAATAGAGCTGAAATGGTTATCTGACTTGATCCAAACCCTCATCCATTTCAATAGTTCTGAGAACAATATTGAAGATTATATGTTACCAGGCATCTCCAAACTACAACCTAGGAGACTTCCGTGGAGTGATAACAATACTAATAACAATAAGGGGTTACACTAGTAGTATAGGGACCTAACATGCCCCTCTCCTTCAAAAAGTGTTGTCCTCAATGCTTGAGTAGTCCTTAATGCTTCTGTATAAAATTATTGTCCTCCCATGTGGAATCTTCAGCAGATAAGTTCTTCCACTTTTTGAGATGCTCTGAAATTGATCGATTTTTTGTAGCTGTCAGGTTCTTATTTCTGTGACTGCTCCAGGTTCCAATATGATTTTTCCTTTCTCGTCAAGTTCTGGAAATATTGTTTGAACTGGGATCTTCTGGAACTTTTGAATGAGTGGCCACACTTCTTCATTCTTCTTCCATTCATCCCTTGCTTCGTTTATCCAATCTAGTTGGATAATAGAAATAACACAAAACAATGCTTCCACATCCTCATCCTTTCTTGAGAGTGCATCTGCCACAACATTTT
>APFE030156036.1:187733-233347 GCA_000404065.3 Pinus taeda
AAGATATGGTCGGATTCATTTCTTCTTTCTCTGGGGTTGGTTCCTGGTGTATATCCTCTTCTTTTGATGTTTCTTAATACTTTTCTTCCTCCTCTTCACAATCTATGTAAAATAATTTCTTCTTAGCACACTTATGACCTTTAATGTATTTGTTATCACCATTGTAACAAAGCCCTTTTTCTCTTTTTTCTTCCAATTGTTGTGGTGTCAACCTTGTAGGTTGTGGAAGGCTAGGAGAAACAACACTTCCATCCTTATGATTGTGAGGGGTACAATTCCTTGTTGCCATAATTTTTCTTTCCACTTTTCTTGCCAACTTGAATGCCTTCTCCAATGAATCAGGTTCCCAACGATGAACCTCATGTTGAATGTTATCCTTTAAAATCCCTATGGAGACATCAATTCTCTACTTCTCTAGAATATCATTTTCCCTTATATTCAATTTTTGAAAGTCCTCAATGTGCTCTGCCATTGAACACTTTTGTTTGAGATTTATCAATTGGCTAAAGAAGGTGTTTCTCTTTGTATCCTCATAATGTGCTATCATTTCCTCCATGAAAATTGACCACGTAACAAGTGGTTTATGAGAACAAATCCCTTTATACCATACAAATTGATCAGGTTCTAAATATGAAGATGCAATACGTACCTTTTGTAATAGTTGCACCTCATGTAGATCAAAATATTGCTCCATATTTAGTATCTAATTTACTGGATCCTTGCCATCAAACTTCCTCATATCGCCTTTTCTTGATTTTAGGAGCTCTAATTTGAAACGACTGTAACTCTGTAATTTCATATCTCCAAGTTTTGAAATTGTGTCTTGCAGTAGCCCTTTGAGTCTTCTTTCTAACCCCACAAGTCTGATCAAGATTGGATTTTCCAAGGAAGATTTATGCCAAATCTCCCACGGTGACCTGATTATAGACTAGTTCAATAAAGAAAACTTGTACGATGTGACACGTGTCACTGTTTTGACCTTAGTACCTGAAACTGATACATAGAAAACTACAAGCCGTCCTTTTCTGAAACTTCTTACGAAATTTCAATCTGATGCTCAAAACAAAAGTTATGACGATTTTCCCTAGATCACCTATTTGGAATGTAATTTTGGCAGTCTGCAAAAAACCTAGTAGTATAGGGACCTAACAGAATCAGTATTAGTAAAATCAATAACTTTTTCTTTTCATACTCTAATTTATATACACTACTTCAATGAAGGTAACTCGCGTGTACACGCAACTGTATTTAAGGAAACCAACGTATATCCAGTAAACTTATGATTAAGTTAATACATCATATATTGATCTTAATCAGTGCATCAATACTTCATTAACCATATAAACAGTAACCATGTGCAGTAATAACATAACAAACCATCACACATAAGAAACACACATGAACACCAAGATTTAAGGTGGAAATCCAATGCAGGACAAAAACCACCTGCTGTTGTCTTCTTTTACTATAAGAAAAACTTGTTTACAATCTTGTACTGGTGCAAACTCATACCAGTATGTAGGAACCCACCTACAGAAGGCTACAACCATCTCTCATTCTCCAGCTTCTACTGGAAGGGAGCTACAACCCCCTAGCTCTTGTACTAGCCGATCCGTTTACTAGTACATAGGTGTCGGGCTATAGAAGGCTCCAACCTACACTCATTTTCCAGCTGTTATTGGAAGGGAGATCCAACCCCCTGGCTCTTGTACTAGCCGATCCATTTACTAGTATGTAGGTGTCGGCCTACAGAAGCCTCCAACCTTCACTCGTTTTCCAGCTGCTACTCGAAGGGAGCTCTAACCCCTTGACTCTTGTACTAGACGATATGTTTACCAGTATGTAGGCATTGGCCTACAGAAAGCTCCAACCTTCACTCATTTTCTAGCTGCTACTGGAAGGGAGCTCCAACCCCCTGGCTCTTGTACTGGTCGATATGTTTACCGGTATGTAGGCACCGGCCTACAGAAGGCTACGACCTTCACTTTTTCCTCCAGGGACCACATTTCATAAATTTTCTGACTATATACTCCTAGAACACAACACCACAATTTGAAGGCCTCGTTTCATCATATTTTCATAATGGACCCATCAGTAATATTGAAGCTCAGAATCAAACACCACTGCAATAAATACATCTGCATCAACCAATCACTGAAACTCAATCATCAATCTCTAAATCAATGAAAACTGAATCAATCACTGAAAACCCATCATCACTAAAGCAAATCACAATCAATCAATATGAACATTCAAAACACTGTCACTAGAATACAGTCACCAAAACATAGAGTAGAACCCAGAACTCTGCAACAACAACCAGAACCATCTGCAACTTCAAATATCATATTTCAAAATGTATACGCTACTTCGATGTGCCAAACCAGCATGTATACACGCTTTTACCAAAGCGAACCAACGTACAGATCTACAAATACTAACTTAAGAACTTCACAGCTATTCCAGACTTCAGTCGTACCCAGATCATAACATTTACAGAATAAAAAATGCGTTAGTATTCAGATCTAGACTATCCATGATCAGACCACATAATAATAATTCATTTCAGGTCTTATGATCCTGATCCACCATTAGATCTCATCCCTCATCAACCACTAAGGTTCATCCTTAGTTCAAATCAAGAAAAGCATCAGAAACCCATAACTTGCATATTTCATCTAACACTTCATAAGATATTCAGTCCTTGCACACTCTGGCCTAATGATATTTTCCTCGTTATATAGTTAGATCCTTTGTCAATACCTCTGACCAAAACCACTTAGGACCAATACCTTGGACCAAATACGTAGGGTCAATACCTCAGACCAAATACCTTGGACCAAATACCTTGGACCAATATCTTGGACCAAATACCTCGAACCAAAATCTTGGTTTTCCAACATGTACGCTCTTTTCCTCCTGTGGGAGTGCATGTATACATACATGCTCCTTTTGTTCTGCTAACCTACGTGTATAAACTGCTTGGAAAAAGTGAACCAACGTATACTTCTTAAACCACTCTCTTTCTTCAATATCTGGAGTCTGATCTGGAAGTTAACCTATTGCACTGTGAACTCTCATCTGAGTGAGTTTCCATCAAGGACAACACCTGTATCATAATGCCAACAATCTCCCCCTTTGGACTTGATGGCAACAACAACACCAAGACACTCTCCCCCTTTGACATCAAGGGAAAAAGGTGGACCAAGATATTCTCCCCCTTTGATATACATTATGTTGTCCATGCTCCCCTTGATTACATGCTGAATTCTCTAATTAAGCTCCCCTTTGTACATGCTGAGATGCACTAAACCATCCATTCTCCCCTTGAGAACATGCAGAGTCTACACAAATATTTTTCAAAAGAATAACATGACTCTATAACTCAACTAAGTGAGTATGACATTCCTATCACCAATGACTCATACATACATCAATCTCCCAACCAAGTGGGGATACACCAATTTTGACTCCTCCACCCAACCAAGTGGGGATATACCAAATGTTTATACATGACTGAAATAGAAATTATTACATCATCCTTCCCATGCATAGTGGGGTTACAAATTAACTATTTTCATGACCTTTACATCAAATGATATACATGACATTTATAACAAGGACCAACAATCTAAACAAGACCCTAATAGTCATCAACAACTATCATACACCATATATGATCTGCACCATCAACATCTGTCAGCAACATCAAGATCAACAACCTATATATATCCATCATCAAACGAGTCACTTCAATCAAACAACTATGTGGATCAAGCAATATAATTATCTTCATGTACCATAATGCCAACAATGCATTATTAGAAGCATATGCTCCCCGTGAACTTGTGCCAGTTGTTCACTGTCAGATCTGATCATTGCAAATATCAGTAAGAATCATCAAGGCATCATCATCAATCAGATATATGTCAAGTCATAAACAACTTATGAGGGCCAAGAGCACTTTTACATATTATCAGCAGAATATAATCATCATCAATCAGAATAGAGCATATATTTGGTAATTGACTGAACCATATCAAACCCTTTTTTCTGAGTCTGTCCCACTGTTTTTTCTTCAAACCAGCATATACATGACTATGCAGCTTCGAACTTGCAACTTATCTTCATGAAAATTGTGTCTGAGGTTTAGAACACTAAAGTTTCACACTTTCAGCTCCCCCTGTGCTATGCCACATCTTTCTGACTATACTCCCTTCTTCTTCCATATCTTCGAGTGTGATCATGTTTTCTCCTTTTGGTATGGTGCCCGAAATTTTCTCCTGCATTCCTTTGCTATGTGTCCAAATTTGTTACATGCATAACATCTTACATGTTTCATATTCCTTCTATAACAGTCAATGGCTTTGTGAACAAACATATTGCAAGATAAACAATATCACTTAAAGTACCTGGAAGCTGATGTTCTTTCTGCGTGACAGTCTTGAACCATTCTATTTCTACACCTTGTTTCAACATGTCCAAAATTATGACATATAAAACATTCAACATTATTCATCGGAGGAAATAACTGCCTATTACTTCCATATTTAGGAGTAAAAGATTTTCTTTGAAGACTTTCTTTCCTTGGTTGTTGATGGGTTTGACTTCTCATCTCCTTGTTCAGCATTTCAGAATTTGCATTAGAGTTCCATGCCTCATCTCGTGAGCTAGATTCACCTTCAACATTTTCATGAAAACCAAGACTAGTTTTGATGGTAGGAGACCTTTGACTACTAAGAATATTAACCAAAATCTTAGTACTATTTTGAAATTGTAACAGTTTATCCTTTTCTTCTAATTTACCTTTCAAGATATTTACCTCAACCTAATATTGCTCTTCCTTTTCCAAATATTGCTTCTTCATGATTTCGTTAGCCTTTCTTCCTTCTTCCACTTGTTTCCGTAATTTGAGAATCTCATTTTCTTGTTCTTCATCTACTTGAGGTAGTTCTTCATTCAAGTTATTTTCAAGATCTTCTTTTAGAGAGAGGATCTTAGCTTCAAGACTTTCATAGTAACTGGATCTATCTTTAAGTCTCTTGATTGCTATATTAATTATGTCACTTCATCCTGAAGTTTTTGTCATTGATCTTCCTTTTCCTTTTATCCTTCCTTCAACTGAGCTTTTAACTTGGTAGATTCTTCTTTGAAGGAACACTCCTTTTTGTTAAAAAAAAACTTGTTGATCTCTAATTTTATCTGTGAGTATTTTAACTTCTTCCTCTATATTTCTTTCACTATCACTTTCTATATCTTCAATATTGCATGAACAGAGAAAAGTATCACCAGAAGAACAAAACTTTGTACCTAATACTTCTTTTTCTTGATCATCTTCAATCTAAGGTGATTCTGAATCTGAATACTTGCTTCCACCTAACTGCCAATTGTCTCTCCTGCTATCACTGTTCCTTTGAGATGTCTTCTTCTTTTTAGGTGATTTCTTCTTTAGCTTCTTTCCCATTGTTTCTACGAATCTCCTTCAAGAGATCAAGCTTCTTCTGAAGGACCTCCTCTCATACCAATGGTTGGAAATAATACTGAGGGGAGGGTAAATCAGTATTAGTCAAATCAATAAATTTTTCTTTTCATACTCTGATTTATATACGCTACTTCAATGAAGGTAACTCGCGTGTACACGCAACTATATTTAAGGAAACCAACATATATCCAACAAACTTATGATTCAGTATGTTGATCTTTAATCAGTGCATCAGTACTTCATTAACCATATAAATAGTAACCATGTGCAGTAATAACAGAACAAACCATCACACATAAGAAACACACATGAACACCAAGATTTCCGATGGAAACTAATGCGGGACAAAAAACACCTATTGATGTCTTCTTTTACTATAAAAAAAACCTGTTTACAATCTTGTACTAGTGCAGACTCATACTAGTATGCAGACACCCACTTGCAAAAGGCTACAACTTTCTCTCATTCTCTAGCTTCTACTGGGAGGGAGCTACAACCCCTTAGCTCTTGTACTAGCCGATCCGTTTACTAGTACGTAGGCACCGACCTATGGAAGGCTCCAACCTTCACTCGTTTTCTAGCTACTACTGGAAGGGAGGTCCAACCCCCCGGCTCTGGTACTAGTGATCCATTTACTAGTATGTAGGCATCGACCTACGGAAGGCTCTAACCTTCACTCATTTTCTAGCTGCTACTAGAAGGGAGTTCCAACCCCTGGCTCTTGTACTGGCTGATATGTTTACCAGTACATAGGTGCCAACCTACAAAAGGCTCCAACCTTCACTCATTTTCTAGATGCTACTGGAAGGGAGCTCCACCCCCCTAGTTCTTGTACTAGCCGATATGTTTACCAGTACATAGGCGTCAGCCTAGAGAAGGCTACGACCTTCACTTCTTCCTCCAGGGACCATGTTTCATAAATTTTCATATTAGATACTCCTGGAACACAACACCACAATCTGAAGGCCTCGTTTCATCATATTTTCGTACTGGACCCATTAGTAACATTGAATCTTAGAATCAATCACCACTGCAATATATACATTGCATCAACCAATCACTGAAACTCAATCATCAATCTTTGAATCAACCACAACTGAATCTATCATTGAAAACCCATCATCACTGAAGCAAATCACAATAAATCAATATAAACATTCAGAACACTGTCACCAGAATATAGTCACCAGAACAGAGAGCGGAACCCAGAACTCTGCAACAACAACCAGAACCAACTACAACTTCAAATATCATATTTCAAAATATATACGCTACTTCGATGCGATGAACCAACGTGTATACGCTCTTTTACCAAAGCGAACCAGCGTACAAATATGCAAATACTAACTTAAGAACTTCACAACTATTCCAGACTTCAGTCATACCCAGATCATAACATTTACAGAATAAAACATGCGTCAGTATTCAGATCTAGACTATCCATGATCAGACCACATAATAAATATTTCATTTCAGGTCTTATGATCCTGATCCACCATTAGATCTCATCCCTCATCAACAACCAGGGAAAATTTTAGGGGCTAATATTTGCCCATGGGCTAATTTTCTATACTTTTTCCAAAAAAAAAAATTGCTAATTTCCATTTTTTTGTAAAAATGATTCGCCCAAATTTTATAGAATGAAATTATTTTACCCTAAAAATCGCCAAAAAATATATATAGACTATATAAAAATATTATAAATTTGAATATTTTTACAAAAATATCTCCAAACATTTTATAGATTTCATATTATGGATCTAGTGGGATTTGCGAAGGTTTCTAAACTTTAAGATACATTTCCATCCTTAAAATTTTCCCTATCAACCACTAAGGTTCATCCTTAGTTCAGATCAAGCAAAGCATTAGAAACCTATAACCTACATATTTGATCTAACACTTCATAAGATATTCAATCCTTGCACACTCTAGCCTAATGATATTTTCCTCCTTATATAGTTAGATCCTTTGTCAATACCTAAAACCAAAACCACTTAGGACCAATACCTTGGACCAAATACATAGGGTCAATACCTCAAACCAAATACCTCAGACCAAATACCTTGGACCAATACCTTGGACCAAAATACCTTGGACCAAATACCTCGGACCAAAACCTTGGTTTTCCAACATGTACATGCTTTTCCTCCTGTGGGAGTGCATGTATACGTATACGCTCCTTTTGTTCTATTAACTTGTGTGTATACGCTGCTTGGACAAAGTGAACTAGCGTATACTTCTTAAACCACTCTCTTTCTTCAATCTCTGGAGTCTGATCTGTAAGTTAACTTGTTGCACTATGAACTGTCATCTGAGTGAGTTGCCATCAAGGACAACACCTGTATCATAATGCCAATAGAAGAATATGAAGCCATCTACTCGGCTTGTGTGGCCCATACTTTCTCTTCAATTAATTAGGTAGATCGATCATTGGATTATGGCACACCCTCTGATCCTTTCTCGCATACATTCTCTACTAACGAAAGCATCATGGAGATCATGATGTCAAACAATGTGTTGTGGGATGAACATTATCACAATTCCTCTTTCCCAGATACCATTGAAGATAATCTCAGTAGTGTGTACCTACCCAATTTTGTCAAACCCATTACGAATTATGTTTCCATTCATGAGATCAACTCTGAAACGAACCTTTCGAATATTCAAGAAACCATTGCTCTCAATATTTCGATTAAACCAGGAATAGTAAAAAAATTATACATCGAAGCATCTTGTACTTCATCTCAAGTCAAGATTTATTGAGCCATTTTTCATCAATTTAGAGATGTATTTGCCTAGACATATGAGGAAATTTGAGGTATCGACCCAAATATCGTAGTGAACGTAATCAAGATGTACCTTGATGCCAAACCCGTCTGACAACACCTCTATTTGGTCCATCCCAAGAAGGTTGCTAGCATAAGAGCTGAAATCAAAAAGCTCCTTCGGGTTGGTTTGATATATCCTGTTCCTTTAACTGAATGGGTATCGAATGTTGTGCCTATCATGAAGAAACAGGGCATGATCTGAGTATGTGTTGATTATCGGGATGTAAATCGAGCTTGTCTAAAGGACAACTGCCCAACCCCATTTATTGACCATATTGTTGATGACTATGATGGCTGTGATATTTATTCATTTATGGATGGATTCTCGGGCTATAATCAAATCAACATTCTCCTGATGGACCAACCTAAAACTACATTTATTTTCCCTGGGGTACTTTTACTTATAGAAAGATTCCTTTCAGTTTAAAGAATGCAGGGACACATTTCAATGTGTGATGGACTACGCTTTCCATTATATCAAGCACATCGTGCAACCCTCTTGGACAATCTCCCTTCTCACTCCAAGTGTCAGGTTGATCACCCCATGCATTTGCGTGCCATCTTCCTCCATTGTACCATTACAACATTCGAATAAACCAACACAAATGTGTGTTATATTTCAGTTCTAGTTGACTCCTTGATTTCGTACTTTTGAAACAAGGAATTCATATTGATCCTTTAAAATTCTAGGCAATCATTGATTTTCTTTCACCTTCCACTCTTGTTCACTTACAAAGACTCCAAGGGAAAGCTAACTTCCTAAGGAGGTTCGTCCCTAACTACGCTGAATTGACCAAAGGATTTACTCGCTTACTAAAAAAGGGAATTCCCTTCCATTAGGATGACGATGCGTAGAAGCGTTCAATGCCTTAAAGGATGTACTGGTTCAGGCATCTCTTTTATATCCTCTCGAATATCAGTGCAATTATTTCCTGTGCCTTACTTCCACCATCTCTACTATAGCTATGGTGTTGGTCCAAGAAGAGGATATGGGGACTGAACATCACATTTATTATCCGAGTTAGAACATCAACGATATTGAGATCCGATATACTCATGTGGAAAAGTTATCTTTGGCGGCAATTTAAGCTATCCATAAATTTTTCCATTACATCTTGCTTCGCAAAATTATGGTCATTTTGAATTGCAACCCTATTATCACATCAAATTCTGGGGGAAAAATACTCTAAGTGGATCGTTATTCTCTAAGAGTTAGATCTGGAATTCATCAAATCCAAGTCGAATAAATCCTTATTTTTTTCCAAGCTAATGTGAGATCTCCCTTCCCTTGAAGATGAATCTACATTTGAAGATTCCATCCTAGACGAGTCATTGTTCCTCATCTTGTTATCTGACCCATGGTATGGATATTTTATCATCTATCTCTAGACCTAGAATTCTCGTCCTAATACCTCTTGCTCAGATGAATGATGTATTCGGTATTAATCCCGAAACTATGTGATTATCGGTGACACTTTTTACCATCATGGTATCAATACGATTTTACGAAGGTGCCTCAATCTTGAGGAGGTCGAGAAAGCCTTGAATCAATGCCACTCAAGGGCATGCAATGGAAATTTATCTAGTTATGCTACCATGAAAGACAGCTTACACGTTGGTTACTTTTGGCCCATTATTTCTATGACTGTATCCTTGCAACCTAGAAATGTCATGTGTACCAGATCTATGATCGAAAATTCCATGCTTTGCATGCTCCTTTGTATCTCGTTGTCACTATTGGTCCCGATGCAAAATTGGGCATCAATTTTATGATGTGTAACCCTCACTTGGTCGAGGGGCATGGATACATCATTGTCATTTTTTACTACTTTACTAAGTGGGACGAAGTGATGCCTACATTCAATAATACCTGTGAAATGGTTGCATACGTTTCCTTCAACTATCTGATTTCTAGGTTCAGTGTTCCACAAGCAATAGTAATGGATCATTGGAAGCAATTTCAGAATCATATGATGATCGAATTAGTTGATAAATTGGTAATTTCACATGAAAATTCCACTCCCTATTATCCTTAGGCTAACGGACAAGTTGAGATGATTAACACAATTCTTAAGACTATGTTTCAATGTATGATATGGGTCCACAAATGAGACTGACACTTCCTTCTCTTTGCTACTTTATGGGCATATCTAACCTCATTTAGGACTGTTATTGGATTCAAACCCTTTCAGTTTGTGTATGGTCTAGAAGTGATCCTCCCCCTCGAATGCAAAATTCCATCATTGAAGCTAGCTATCAAAGTTCTTCCTGCTACTTTCGTAGAGGAGGAGTGCCTTTTTCATCTAACTCGTTTGGATGAAACAAGACGCGATGCCTTATTGGCCAATGAAACCTAAAATACACATCAAAGCGAAATATGACAAAAGTGTCAAGCCTAGAATCTTCTCGGAAGGAGATCTAGTTCTCTTATATGACTAGGAGGCCGAAAATTTAGGTCGAGGAAAGTTCCAGCCTGTGTGGCTAGGCCCATACAATGTCAAGTGATTCCTTTTGCAAAAGTGGCTTATGAGTTAGTAGATCTCGATGAAGTTCTATTAGTGTAGCCTAGAAATGGGATGTACCTCAAAAAATACTATGCTTGATCCCATGCATGGTACACTGTGTACATACTATCTATAGGTGTGTTGAGTGTGTTTTTAATGTGTTTTTCATAGTTTCCCATGGTTTCTATTGATTCTGTTTAATTTTGGATTGCAGATGTCAACCTCTCTCAAACTATATATTGGTTATGTCGATGGTGCTAGCCATAATACTCAGAACCTATCCACCATGAGCTATCTTTGCTCCAAATGGTGTGCTAGTGAGTATGCAAGGGATTTGCATTGAGTCGCTCGACTAACAACATCATTGAGTATAGCGCAGTAGTTGAGCTACATTCTGATGTTATTTCACATGGTATCTGTCATATAGTCATCAAGATTGACTCAAATCTCATAGTACTACAACTCACGAACATCTATTCAATGAGAAATCATGTCATCCTCTGCATGGCTTTGAGAGTGCATCTTTTGGAAAGACATTTCATTTTCATATGATATGAACATATTTCTAGGAATCTGAACACATTAGCAGATGCCCTAGCTTATTTTCTTTTAGATCGACATTTGCAAAGGATGTAAATAATTTTCAATTCACATCACATCATACTGCAAGCAGAATAGGAACTAGGAAAACACTAAAGATATATATATATATATATATAGATATATATATATAAAGTTTTGTTTTATAAAATGTGTGCCCCGAGACACATATGGAGCCATCATCCATATAAAAAATACATGCAAGACATCTAAGTAGACAAATAAGTAGTTCTCATGATAAAACGACACTGCATTAGCTATTTTGCGCAGTAATCGACCAATACGACTAGGCACTCCGATTATGTATCGCTGAAGTCGCAATGGAAGTTGATTGACCACGGTCTCATAAATCCCGTGTGTCGGTCCCTTCATGTGGCGCTTTACCTCTGATAGGATCTTTGCTACATCTGGATCTCGTAGCGCATCCCATCCTACCGCAACGACCTATAGTGGTCTCTCTACCTCCTCTTGTGTTTGTCTCTCCAAGCGATAGAGATATGTAGCACCTACTAAGTGAACAAGTCCAATGTCTGCATGAAAACATCAAATAGTTTATTCTTGGGAACAACAAAAAACACAAAAAAATAATAAAAATTTAATGAACTTAATGGTTGAAGTATCTTACTTGAAGCATCCCATTTCTCACCCTCAGGCAACTCGAGCTCACGATCATCACAAAAATCCATCCTTGCGTAAGGATAATCATCAATGATGATGAACTTCTTACGTAGCCAACCAAAGAAGGTTGGTGAAAATTTGATCCCTGATGGGCCTGCATGTCAGCTCATATGGTCTATCTACCTCCTCATTTTTGGGGTCGTCGGATCGATGGGCTCAAGTACAATCTGTTGAGGCTACAGTATTGGCACCTGATCTAGAGAAAAAAAAGACTAAGATTGCTCCATAACCAAAGCTCTTCAACTTCCTCTCCTTTTCTTTAGTAAGTCGTTCCCTCAAATTAACCAAGACACCCTTACTCCAGTGGAATATTAATGTTTCTAGACACACTATCCCATACTGCATGTATGATTTTCTTACTACATGTAGTGTCGAGCTGCCTGCCAATCTTGCGATAATGAACAAGATTGTCCTCGGAGGTTATTGGGTTACATCCTTTATGCTAATATTCCCATCCCTATTAGGAAGGGCTCGAAGTCTGCAATAGGTTGCGATATAGTCTTTCACCATCTTGCTGCCACTTATTCCACCTAGAAGAGAGATGAGGGCACCTCGCTTTGACAATCCTGTCAGAAAGTAAATATCCTCTACTTATATCTCGAGTAGATTCTCCCCAAACCTGAACACCTGTGCTTGAATATCCCATGAATATATAAGGTACTTTAACAACTCCATTTGTTGCCTCATTTGTTCTCTTTCTTTCCAGATGAATGCCATTTTGTACTTATGGGTACCTAAAACATCAAAAATGGATCCATTAGTATCTTTCCCATGTAAAAAACTTGACAAAATTTGAGGAAAAACTGAGAAAAAACTTAGAAAAATGCGCCCAACGCACCCGAATAGTGTCTACCAGAGCATGGCATCTCTACCTGTAGTGTTCCCCTACCTAGGTGCGATGCAGATTTCGACACTCGGGGGGGTGCGTTGGTCCCATAATGTTTTTTATGAACCCTAGGGGACTCAAAACCTGAAATTTTTTGCATGAAATTACAAAAATGGACCATATAAAGATAGAGAAATGTTTCAGTTCCTACTTGGAAGTGACGACACTTGAAATGGTTCTATGGATTTGCTGCAATTACCTGAAGAGAAGCGAGGGCAAAGGGGCTCCAAAAAATTACTATTGAAGTTTAAATGTGAAATGGTAAAAATGACAAGTCATTTTGAATATTTATGGACATTTTCTCGTTATTTTATTCATTTTTAGTGTTTTGACCCAGATATGCTTCAGTTTTACTATGAAATAGGTATGTTTAATCCTTCTTGTGGTGTTTTCAATAGGTCGACAATTGTTAGCAGGTTTTCATTATGTTTTTAATAGGTTACTTTGACCACATAGTATACTTTTATCTCTTTTTTGGGCTTTTTAAACCTATGAAAAAGGAACCCCCCCATGGAGTCCTCCTTCAGCTCTTTTTAGACTCCCAAAATATGAAAAGATTGTCGAGTACTTGTCTTTTCAAACTCGTAAAAGTAAATTAAAAGACATCTACTTAGTATAAGTTTAACCCTTTTCCAGACTAAGTAAACTAACTATGAAAAAGGAATACCTTAGTTAAACATCGCTAAGAGGTTCTCTTGGGTATTGTTTTCTACCTATTCGGACCTAAGGGACTACCTACAAAAATGGACATTTGGAGTTTTTCTTTTTCGCTTCTTTTTCAAACTCTTTAAACATGAAAAATATTTTGAGTTTTACCTTCACTGGACTCGTTAAAACATCAAACATTGATGGACTCGTTGATCATGATAGGTCCAAATCACTCCTTCTCAGGTTTTCTTAAATATACTCGGAGGGACTTATCTGAAGGATGAACTTACAAATCAAGCATATGTTATCCTCCTTAAGCTTGTTAAAAAATAAGGAGGTACTGACCAGTATGGTTGAGGAAATTTGGAAAACAAGGGGTTCCATTTTCATAATGGAAGCGAGTCACTCTTGAACACAACACTCTTCCACTTCATCTCCGTGGATGTTGGGTTGAGTAATCTACTTGTCTTTTGGTTATCATACCATTTTTAGAGCCTCCATTTTGGTTTTGGGTCAATGGTTCCAACTCCATTTAGTGTTGTTGGCGTGTTCAAGAGAAGTAATTCAGTTGATATTTGTTACAATATTCTTAAGCCTTCATTTCATGTCTGCCTTTCTTGATCCAGTTCCATGTTAGAATCATTCTAATAATTCTGTCTCAATCATCATACCCATTTCGTGTCATTGATGGGGGATAAATTAAGACCCTCCTGCAATGGGTCACTTCCTGTTGACATTAGCACATCATCCAGGAAGTTGACTTAGAAACACACCCCTTGGTACCTTAGTGCTTACATACATCAATGGCAAGTTTCCTCGATCTCAGTGACAAGTTTATATCAATGGCCTTAGATCGAAAGATTATGTGTGGTGTTTGCTATCAACTCCTTCATTCACACCATACATATTGTACTATAGTACCTTGACAGCCATTAACATCATTAATGGTTTCTCTCGCATCTGTTAATGATTTACATCATTAGGCAGTAATTAGATGGTGTCTAGCATGTTCGAATCCATCTCATTGATTCACATGGTTAGACTCGTACATTGGTTGGTCATGTGAACAAGATAGAAGACCCCAAATCTAGTTTCTATCATCTGGGCTACAATTTCAGGATTATACAAAGATCACAATGTATGATGGTCGTGATCATATAGACAGTCATCCAGTCATGGGTCCACCGATTGCATCTGTGGACGTGTATATTGATCATTGTACATGTTATCATTAGCTTATGAGCTGAGTATGGGCATACCTCCCTCAGCAAACAAAGGTGTCATGTTGTAAATGTATTGCAACAGATGAAGCTCATCGGTTGTCCTTGATCCCTACTTGTCACAAGGTAAAGCACTTTAGTCATCAATCATCATCTCTGACTTTGTGCTTTAGAGGGCATTCTGTTGTAGGCCATTTTGTCACATCTAATCAGCAAGCCTCCTAATGGGATCAATCAACATCCTATTCCCCCTTGTCACCATATTTCACAAAGTCCTATGCATGTACCTTTCATTTTCTAGAGTTTGATCCATAAACTGCTTCGTCTGAGCCAGTTTGAGGACCAACACTCCCTGTAGGCCTACTAGGGTGTGTTCACCAATAGGTTGCTCCACTGTGGCTTGCGTTGGTCACCACCAGGTTGCTCCCCTTTGTACATGTGTTGGTTCTACAAATCTAGGAGAATGATCGGGATTCCGGAAGCTTCCCCTTCAAGGAGTTTCTATAAGTTGTTTCAAATTTACCTTAGATAAAATATTCGGATCTTATCCTTCCCTAATTTGGAGTTTTCACCACTTATTCTTTGATCCTATCCCTCCATCAAAGGTGGATCTTACCCTATATTGGTAGTTGGAAGAACTCGCAGCTTACCATACTTCTCTATATATTCACAACCTTTTATGTTGTTGGGGGTTGGATGTTGGAGAGTGATTATGCCCTTATGTTGCTGTAGTGAGTGGTCATCATCTCATGCATTTAGGGTGATTGGAGGTGCATATTGTGATAAGGAAAGGACAAGTCAACAACTTGGAGGAGCTCTTTTACAAGATCTACTACTACTTATGGTTGTAATTTCCTTCCATTTATATTAATGAAAATAATTCATTGGTTTCCTATATATGATGTTGTTATTTCACTTATTTCAATACCATGTCGATTTATTGAATGAAGTACTTAGATGATACTGAATAGATCTCACAATTTCTTGGCTTGTGTTATTTGACTGTGCAGGTTCTAATTTTGGCATTCAAAGTTGGAATTGGAGCTTCCAAGCTAAAGAAGGAGCGAAGTGTGTGAAGGATTCCAGGTAGGCCTTACTCCGCCATCTATTTACTTTAAGGAGAAACATTGTGTTCCTTGTCTCTATGTTGTTCTAGGTTAGCCATCGACCTAGGGGAGATACTTTTGTCCGCAATCGTAAATCCCACATAACATAATCGATATGAAAGAATGAAAAAAGTAATAAGGGTAAAAATAATAATAGTAGAATAAAATAGTTTGAGATTAATCACAATGAGGACTATTTGTAATTGGCTACATTCTTATTATTCAGATTTTCTATCATTCAACACTATTACATTGGCACTTTGCATTCAAAATTTGTATTTCATCATCTTACATCATTAAAGTTATTAACAATATTTATCATCTCAGCAAACTGAGGTAAACAAGAAAAATTAAAATTAAAATGACGAGATTAATCTCAGACATATTTAGCACATTTAAGATGATTATATTAATATTAGATATATTTACATATTATTGATAAAATTAATCATATCTTTGATATATTTTCCTTGGCCGCATATGAATGAAGGTAACCTAGATCCATCTTAACTCCGGATCTATAAAGCACCGAGATGGATCAAATCTCTCGAGGTGGAAACATTTCCTCAAGTTGTGCACTCAAAAAAGAGGTTTTCACCTCGAGAGATTTGAGCTCTCTCGACACTTGATGGATCTAGAGTTAAGATGGATCTAGGCTGGTTATATATAAAGATGTGAAATTTATATCATTTTAAATAATATTAGTGCAACCATATAAACTAAATGGTTAGCAATACATCTCAGATTGCCATAATAATATCATGTAGTTTAACTAATGGACCAAATGACTCTTTTTGAGACACTTTTTATGGTCAATTTTCGAATTCGATAGAATTTGCTAAGAATAATAAGTTAAGTTGTTTAATGTGCAAAGATCAAGTGCCTCAAGGTATTTTAGGGTGTTAAATCCATTTATGCTTCAAAAGTGCATTTTAAACAACAAGGAATCACAATTTTGCTCAAAATTGTACTGTGCCAAAAATGTCATTTCAGCTATTAGTTAGACAATGTTGAATTATATGTGTGTATACACACACACACACACACACACTAAAATTTAAATTACTATTAATTAAAAAAATAATATAATAGTTAAACATAAATACATTTTAAGAAACATGTAACAAGATTCCTAACCTTGTAGATTCAAGACCACTTTACTATGGATATTATGAATTCATAAATAGGTTTTGTTAGAATACCATGGCTTACTAATGTTGCATGTCCAAAAAAACCTGAACTCATGTTCATATAAGTTTTTTTTCTAATTAATCAATTTAATTATAAGGGTAGAATGGGCATAACTACTTTTGAAATAATTCTCAACCTTTGATTTGTGACTACTACAAAGAATATTCTAAAATATTCCATAAATCCCCATCACCCACCTAATAATTATTGGTAATTAAATTAACATTCTCGAAACGCTATTCCAAAATAGACACATATTAGCATAGAGAGGACTTTTTCGAATTGAGACCACATAGGATTTTTGGGGTCAAGGTTTCGAACCATCCACTGTGGTTCATCATCAAGACATAGGTGGAGTACCTGATCTAACATCAAAAATATATAGTGTGGAGATGCTCCTTTGAATTTTCTCAAGCATCTCTACACTATACATTTTTGTTGTTAGATCAAGTACTCCACCTATGTCCTGGTGATGAACCACAGTGGAGGGTTTAAAATGTTGAACCCCAAAAATCATATGTGATCTCAATCCAAAAAAATCTTCTCTAAACATTATGAATCACAAAACTCTAAATTCATAAACATATTAGCATAATCATTACGAACCAACATATATCCTTTTTAACTCGACAAGTACCACCTATGCCCTGATGATGGACCACAGTGGAGGGTTCAAAATGTTGAACCCCAAAAATCATATGTATCCTTTTTAACTCAACATGAATCAAATATTTCAAAGTGCAAATTTTTTCTTAATTTTTACACTCAAAAAAAATTTACATCTTAAGAAATTTGATCTCTCTTAACACTTAATAAATCCTAAGTTGAAATATATTCATATTAATAATTAACCATTTAAAAACAATTTTATCTCATAATTTAAATAAAAACTTTAAACCATATACTATTATTAAAATTAATAACATATATTTCACCAAAAATTTAAGAATTAAAATTCCTTAACTTCACTATTATTCATAATAAGTCCTAATTTAAATTACAAATGCAAAACTACATCACCTTATCAAATTTGATAACATGTTTTAAACCCAAAAATAAGATATTAAAACTCTAAGGAAAAAACGTACAATATTACTTCACTATTATTCCAATTCTATTATTTTCTTTTAATCAATTTAGTTACTTTTATAATTTGTATCTTCATTCACAAATCAAATCATATCCTTCAAAATAAGTCAAATTGAGTTTTATTCTAATTCACCCTCTAATTCACAAATCTAACCATATTCCTTTACAAAAAGATCACAAATCTAACCATATTCCTTTAGAAAAAGATCACAATCACAATTGAGTTTGGAATGCTGCCATCCCATCATATTGATGTGTTTTCTTTCCTAACAACTTGACTGAACAAACTAGTAACGACACATCAATTATGATGTTTTATTTTTTCATAATAACTAGTATGGGATCCCAAGTGGCCCACTTTCAACAAAACTAGACCGAATTTCCATCACAATTCACCTTACAATTTATGTTGTTGGTAAAAGCAAATGTTACCAAAAACCAAAAAATCTTGTCCAACCACAAATCATTGTCTTTAAATAGAAAAAGCAAAACACCAAGTTCCCTTACGAGGAACAAAACTTTATCAGCCTAGTTTTATTTTGTTCAAAGTTTTAATTTATTAATATTTATGAAATTTATCCATGTAATTGGATTTCATTTTAGATTAATATTTTTGAAGTTTTAAGGTTTATTCGCATCAACTTTAAATTTAATTTATTACCTCAATAAAGGTTATATTTTTATTTTTTTTCATATATATTTACAACATTTCATATACGTGTTTTATATAATATATAATTTAAACTAGAGCTAACATAGTAATTAGTACCTGTGACTTAGTTTTAAATATAGTTTAATTACACTAAAATAAATAAACAAAAATAAACAATTAATTAAATCTTGTATTGTTGAATGTCATTCACGAAAAATAAGAATATGATTAACTATATTGTTTATATTAACATATATATATATATATATATTATATATTATATATTAATTAAATTGATTTAAAAATATGTTTTAATATATAATTAAGCCATCTTAAATTGAAAAATAGGCAAAAGAAATTATAAGTCATGAAATGGAAAATAATAAAAAAAAAACAAATAATAAAAATAAGAAAGTTAAGAAAAAGGAAATAAAATAAAAATGAAAAACTAGTAACTAACATAAATGGAAGCTACTAAACAACCTATAATAAGACTTCAACCAATCACCTTATAGATTATAAATTTAAATAATAATGATAAATAACAAAATTGAATTCCTAATGTTAAACTATTGCTAAGCAACATAATTTTTTGGTCGAAAGCAAAAACTAATATGCAGACAAAACTGAATGTGTAAATAGTACAAAACTTAATGTGTAAATAGTAGCTAGTAGCTGCCCACTTAACTTAAATATAACTTAATTAAACTGAAAAATAACAACAATAAAAATTTCATCTCAAAAATAAGACAACTAATGAAACACTCTATTGTTGAATGTCATCGCCAATAATTAAGAAATAAGATTAACTAATATTGTTTATATTAACACACACACGCACATATATATATACTTGTGTGTGTGTTTTTTTTATTAAATATATAATTTTTTATAATTTAATTTTTTAAAAGATGTTTTAATATAATAATAAGTCATCTGAATTGAAAATATGGACAAAAACTATAATTGATAACAATGGAAATAATAGAAAAATGAAATAAAACAAAAAAAGTTAGATAAAAATGAAATAAAACAAAAAATAGTAATTAATAGAAATGGAAGTTACTAAACAACCCATAATAAGACCAATCATTCATCTTACAAATAATTAAATCTAAATAATAATAAAAAATAACAAAAATTGAATTCCAATGTTAAACTATGGATAAACAACATAAATTTTTGGTCAAAGGCAAACTAATACACAATCAAAGTAAAACTCAATGTTTAATACCATGCTTGGGGTAGGTATAATAACATTAATACTTTAAATTTATTGTTTTGTTTTTTTACTACGGTGAATCAATAATTTATTGGAGTAATCTGGGAAGGGCCTAGGATCAAACCTAGTAGTTGTCATTATAACACCAAGAGTGTATCCAACAACTAACGAGAATTTATAACTTAGCAAGAGTCAAGACTCCACGATGGGGAGCCTGTGTCGCTTGTAATACTATACATATGCGTAGTATTTAAATCCTTAAAAAATATCCTATACATATGAGTAATGCATAATATTTTTATAAAAAAAATCACTTTTAATGTTAGTTATATAATTTTTTTTTAACCAATATAAAATTCTAACATTTAAACTTGGATCATTTTCATAATGTCATTTCACATTTTCTTAATTACTAAACTCCAATCTAATAGACATAATCAATTCCATTTCAATTAAACTTTACATGTTAATACAATGTTAGAGCATTTGGTATATTAGTTTGTTAGTATATGTTTTGGGATTTCATTCCACATTAATAATCTTTCTTTTTTTAATTGTGTATTATGAATAATACAACATACATAACAATTGTGAGATATAATAGTTTGTAAAACATTACAAACATTCTTATTTTAAAGGTTGGATTTCGAATGCAAATCCCTAAGTTAGTGAGACAACATCCTATTTTATTTGGGTACAACTTTATTTTTAATATTATATTTTGTCGTCTCTTTGTGAGATGATCGAGTGGTTTGCACAATGGGATGTTATCCCCTCTACCCCGTTTCAAATTCCACAGGGAACATCTTTGGGCCATTGTGATAAGGCTCAAGGTAGGCTCACCCACCTTTGTGGAGTCTTAGTGCTTGCTAAGTTATAAATTCCTGGTATATCCGGCTTATAGTTGGAAACCGTTAAGTTTGAACTTGGGCCCCGCCTAGTTACTCTAATGAGTTATCGATTCATCACATTAAACCAATACTAATAATAATATAATTTGTGGACCCATTTGACTCGTGGTCATTATTTATATGGCATTAATAATAATTACAAATCATATTACTTTGTTTTTGAATGTGAAGGTTGATATGATGCTTCTAGTAATGTAGAATTTCATTCCCTCCTACCCCACATTGATTGTGAGGATTGGTTCATGTCAACATATAGGTCCCAATACATTATGATATTCATAGAAAAGGACATACCTATAGAAGTAGTTGCCCGCTTGTTAACATAATGGTCAATTGGTTGTGAGGATTGGTCCATGGCAACATATAAACCCAATGTGATGCATAATAATTGTGAAAATATATGGTTTAGGAGACATTGCTTACATTAAAAAATTTGCAAACTCCAACATTAGCATTGCTAACAATTTGTGCCACATGCAAGATTTAACCCCATATTTTTTTAACCATCGGAAATTGGTAACTCGTTAGAGTGATCTAGGCTGGGCATAAGATCCAATGGTTGTTTGCCATTATAACCCAAGAGTATATCAAATAGGCTACAAACCGTATAGACCAATAACATCTGCCTATAGGTCCATGATATATTGGACAGAGCCAATGCTAAGTACAAGCAAATCCATGATCAACATTGGGTGTCACACAAGTTCTAGGTGGGCGACAAAGTTTGGCTACATTTGCAGAAGGATTTCTTCACTGGACCCCAACACAAGCTTCACTCGCTCCAATATGGGCCATACAACTTCACCAAGGTTGTAGGGGACAATTCCTTTGAGCTCAACATTCCATCTTTCCTTGGTTTGCACCTAGTGTTCAATGTAGACCGCCTTCGGCCATACTTTCCACCATTGTTGGACACATCCAACATTGCAGAACAACTCACACCAACATAGGTAAACTCAATTTGCATGGAATAGGCCACTTATGATCAGATCATGGACACACAGATAAAGAAAACTTGCCAACAGAAGATACAACTATATCGGGTTGTCAAATCTGACCAACTCCTACACCAAGGAAACTGGCTCACTAGGGACTATGTGCAGCAGACATTTCCCCATCTCATTGAGGCACTCAACACAATGGTGACCATTGCTTCCTAAGGGGGGAGGACTAGTCTAGGTGGATATTAGTGGCCACCTACCTATTCCACTTGGACCCCCAACACTATATCTTTAAGTTATTCAGTTTCCTTAATTGTAACACAGTTTACTAGTTTTGCTAGTTTTTTGGCTCCTGAACTTCCGGAGCTATTTTTAGGTCCTAAACAACATTTTTAGGGAAAATAGAGCAATTGAAAATGTCCTAAATCAATATGCTTGTTTTTTTCGCCCTCCTCTTTGAGACCTTTGAAACGAGGTATTATGATAGCCAAACGGAGATTGTATGCCAAAGTTACGACCCTGGGAAGTTGAAGTACCAATTTACCCAAACTAGGCCCACAATTTTGGCACTTCATCTCCTAGGGTTAGACTTTTGGATGTTTAGGGTTTTCCATTGTTTCTCAATAATAAATAGGCCTCTGAGCCTCATTGTAACACAGTTCAGAGGCATGTAGCTGCCACATCTCTTCTTAGAGATAAGCTACCATCACCCGAGCTAGTTTATTTCCATTCTGTCTATAAGCATATTTTAGTACTTGATATTAATGAAATGAAGTGTTATTTCTGTTGCATTTCTATATTTATGATTATATATGTGATTTGTTGTGTTCTTGTTTAATTTCGGATCAGTGGTATCAGTGTGATCTACTCTTTCTCTATTTTTCTTTGTATGTCCCCAACGAGGTCGGGATATAAGGAGTCAGGGATCAAACTGGTCAAACCTTTGCAAGACCAGCCTCACAAATCCCGATATCCTCCCATGGCGAAAGAGAAGAAAGATGAGGGGGTAGGAGATGCTTTCAAAATCTTGCTCGAAGAAGCCATCAAGTGAGAGAGGAATGTGATGATGGACAACTTTGCACAGATCCTTTAGCGGCTATTGAAAGGTGATGCAACTTCTTCCAGCAGCCACTCTAGAAGCACCACACCCTTTAAGGTACAAGTTAACTTTAACATCCCTGTATTTGAAGGTCAGATATATGTGGACGTCATAGATAAATGGTTAAATCTGATAGAAGGATATTTCTCTATTTGTGATTTTTCCAGTCAGGAAAAGATTACTTTTTCACTTCTCAAAGTCGCCCCCCACGTCAAGGACTAGTGGGAAACCTACTGTGAGAAGAAGGACGAAAGTACACCCTCACTATTTTCAGCCGCACCCACTTGGAATTTATTTTGGGACGCCATGAAGGAGTCTTACTTTCCCTTCGTGAGCTATGAGAATAAATACATAAAGTGGACCACGATGCAGCATGGAAGGGACCAAGACGTGTCAGAGTTTACCAATGTTTTTCATACTCTTCGCACAAAGTTGGTTGTCAAGGATTCAGAGCGACATTTGTTTCTCAAGTACCACATATCCTCGATCGGCACAATGTACTGATATGTTGTCAAGATTGAGCACAAATTTAGACAAAAGAAGGGAGACTTTGGATCTGTGAGTTCGAAGCAAGTGAAAGGCACCCCCAAATTGCAGAGCAAAGGAAAAATCCAATGCAGAGTGACCTAGGACAACACGTCGAAGCCGCAAGAAAAGAACAACACCCCGAAGACAAAGAAGGACGTGGGAAAATAGTGTGAGTTCCATAACAACTCCACTCACAACATAAGTGAGTTTCGAGCCAAGCAGCTACTGTTGGCCAAGATGAAGGCTTCTGAATTAGATGCATGTTCTAACTCTGAGTTAGAACATAATAAGGGAAATGAAAAAGGGAAGAAGATAATTGATGCAGATCTCAGTGTCACTGTGGCCACCACCAAGATCTAGAAGAATGAACCTGAAGATCTAGAGGAGGGGGATTACCTCTTCCACTCACAGATGTGGGTGAAGCATTCTATGTTGCAGTTCATTTTCGACAACAAGAGACAAAAGAACGCCATTTCAATAGAGGTCATGAAGTGGTTGGTTCTATTGAATACAACACATTCGCAGTCATACACCATCGGGTAGCTTCACCAAGGATGAGATCTCTACGTCAGCCAACAGTGTCGCCTTCCCTACAACATCAAGCCCTTCATGGATGAGGTATTGTGTATTTTTCTCCTCTTCAAGTTTGTGATGTATTATTGGGACAACAATACTTTTGGAAGCGACATGTTGTATATGAGTCTAGACCTTGCTATGTGATTATTACTTTGGGGAATAAGTTGTACATAATACCAAAGATAGCCCCGCCTACAGCCATCTCTTTGATCTCTACAAAGAAATGCAGTAAGATCATTTCACAGACCAAGAAATTTGTTTTCCTTATGATTCACCCTCAGGGAAAGAAGAAGATTGTGGCCACGACTTCCAAACAGATCTCCTCTGTGTAGTAGCAGCAGATGGATATGGTTGTGGAGGAGTAAACAAACATTTTCGCCTCACCTACGAGGGTATCTATGCACTATGAGATAAAGCACTCCGTCGATATGACACTGGGTGCACAACTACCCAATGGACCGATCTATCGACACTCTTTTCTAGAGAACGATGAGATCAAGAGGCATATTCATGAGTTGTTGTAGAAAGGGCACATCAGGCCAAGCTCACCACCCTGTGGGAGCTGATTGTATTGGTATAGAAGAAGGACGGGACATAGAGACTCTCTATTGACTATTGGGTGTTGAACAAGATCATTGTCTAGAATAAGTACCCAATCTCATGGATTTATGACCTTCTAGACTAGCTCAAGGGGGGGAAATATTTCAGCAAGATTGACTTGAATTTCGGTTATCACCAGGTGCCTATCGAACCCTCCGATGTGTGGAACACTGCCTTCAAATCCAAGGAGGGCCTTTTCGAATGGTTGGTCATGCCTTTCGGGTTGACGAATGTCCCCACAAACTTCATGAGATTGATGGAATATATCTTGCGACCCTTCACCAATGCATTTGTGGTGGTGTGTTTAGATGACATCTTGATTTTCAGCCAGAGTTAGGAAGATCACCTCCACTATATTCGACTAGTCCTCAAAACTCTGTGACAACAAAGTTGTGTGCCAATATGGAGAAATGCACTTTTAGCATGACCTAGGTTAAATATCTGGGTTACAACATTGATGAGCAGGGTGTTTATGTGGACCCAGCCAAGATATAAGTTATTCGAGATTGGTCAACCCCAACCACTCTAACAGAGCTCCGCAGCTTTCTAGGCCTTGCCAATTTCTATTGTAGGTTCGTGTTGGGGTTCTCTCATAACACTTGGTTTTTAAGCCAAGCCACCAAGGACGGAGCGAAAGCAAAGTTCTTTTGGTATGAAACCCAACAAAAGGCATTTTCTGAGTCAAAGCAGTGCCTCTACTTTGCACTAATGCTAAAATTACTAGACTTGCAACAACCATTTGAGATTGAGACAAATGCCTCTAACTATGATATTGGTGTAGTTCTTACTCAACTAGGAAATCTAGTGGCTTACCACAGTGAGACACTTTCAGACATAGTCTGAAAGTATCCCACCTATGATAAAGAAATGTATTCCATTGCACATGCCCACTGTCAATGGAAGCATTACATTCCAGGGAAGGAAATGGTCATCCACATAGACCACCGACCCCTGCAGTTCATACAAACACAAGGGAAGTTGCAGAACGATTACCATCAGAAATGGTCCACATACCTACAACAATTCAATTTGAACATTAAGCATAAGAAGGGTAGAGCCAATAATGTTGTAGATTGTCTCCAACCATACTTTCCACCATTGTTGGACACATCCGACATTGCATACCAACTCACACCAACTGATTGGATCATGGACACACATGTCAGGAACACTTTCCAGCAAAAGATCCAACTATGTCAGGTTGTCAAAGCTGGTGAACTCCTGCACCAAGGCAAGTGGCTCACTAGGGACCAAGTTTAGCAGAAGTTTCCCCATCTCATGGGGGCACTCAACGCAATGGGGAGAATTACTTCCTAAGGGGGGAGGAATGATCCAAATGGATATTGGTGGCCACCCACCTATTTTAATTGGACCCCCAACACTATCTCTTTGAGTTATTTAGTTTCCTTAGTTGTAGCACAGTTTACTATTTTTGGCAGTTTTTTGGGTCCATAACTTTCGGAGATGTTTTGAGGCCCTAAACAACATTTTTATGGAAAACAAAGAGATTGAAAAAGTCCCAAATTAGTAAGCATATTTTGTTCACCTTCTCTTCGAACTCTTCAAAACGAGGTATTATGGTAGCCAAATGGAGATCGTATGCCAAAGTTACGACCCCGAGAAGTTGATGTACCAATTTACTCAAACGGGGCCCACAACTTTGGCACTTCATCTCCTAGGGTTAGGTTTTTGGATGTTTAGGGATTTCTAATGTTCATCAATAATAAATAGGCCTTTGAGCCTCATTGTAACACAGTTTAGAGGCATGTAGCCACCACATCTCTTCTCAGAGATAAGCTACCATCGCCCGAGATATTTTATTTCCATTCTGTTTGTAAGCATATTTCAGTACTTGATATTAATGAAATAAAGTGTTATTTCTATTGCATCTTTGTATTTATGGTTATATCTATAATTTGTTGCATTCCTATTTAAGTTTGGATCAGTGGTATTAGAGCGGTCTGCTCTTTCTCTTTTTTTCATTGCATATCCCCAATGAGGTAGAGATATAAGGAGTTAGGGCTCGAATTAGTCGAACCTTTGCAAGACAAGCCTTGAAAATCACAACGATGTCCCATGGAGAAAGGGAAGAAATACGAGGGGGCAGGAGATCCTTTAAAAATATTTCTCGAAGAATCCCTCGAGCTACAGAGGAATGTGATGATGGACAACTTTGCCTAGATACTTCAGTGGCTACCCAAAGGAAATGCAACTTCTTCCAATAGCTACTCCAAAAGCACCACACCCTTTAAGGTACAAGTTAACTTTGACATCCCCATATATGAAGGTCAGATAGATGCAGATGTTGTAGATAAATGGTTAAATTTGATAGAAGGATATTTTTTTGTTCATGACTTTTCTAGCTGGGAAAAGATTACTTTTACACTTCTCAAAGCCTCCCCCCCACATCAAGGATTAGTTGGGAACCTATTGTGAGAAGATGGACGAATGTACACCCTCACTGTTTTCTTCCACATCCACTTGGAATTTGTTTAGGGATGCCATCAAGGAGCAGTACTACCCTATCGGGAGCTATGAGGATAAACATAAAGTGGACCACGTTGCAGTAGGGAAGGGACCAAGACATGTTAGAGTTTACCATTTTTTTCATAACCTTCGCACGAAGTTGGGTATCAAGGATTCTAAGCGAAATTTTGTACTCAAGTATCACGGTTGTCTACACAGATACATCTAGGACAAGATGGAGTTCCTGGAAATCTCCTTGCTTGGCACAACGTACCGATACACTGTCAAGATTGAGCAGAAGTTTAAATAGAAGAAGTGAGACTTTGGATTTGCGACTCCAAAGCAAGGGAAAGGCACCCCCAAATCGCAGAGAAACGGACAAAGCCAAGGCACGATGACCTAGGAAAACCCGTTGAACCCACAAGAAAAGAACAACACCCTGAAGACAAATAAGGACATGGGAAAATGGTGTGAGTTCCATCAAAGCTCCACTCACAACACAAGTGAGTGTCGGGCCAAGCAACTAGTGGTGGCCAAGTTGAAGGCTTCCGAATCAGACACATGTTCTAACTCTGAGTCAGAACCCGACTAGGGGAATGACAAAGGGAAGCAGATCATTGATGCAGAGCCCAGTGCCACTATGGCCAACACCAATATCTAGTAGAATGATCCTGAAGATCCATAGGAGGGGGAATGCCTCTTCCACTCACAGATGTTGGCGAAGGGTTCTTTACTGCAGTTCATTGTCGATAGCAGGATCCAAAAGAACCTCATTTCAATAGAGGTCATGAAGTGGTTGGGTCTACCAACTATTGCACATCCATAGTTGTACACCATCGGGTGGCTTCACCAAGGATGAGATCTCAACATCAACCAGCAATGACGCCTTCCCTACAACATCAAGCCCTTCACAAATGAGGTAATCAGTGATGTTTATCCTCTTGAAGTTTGTGATGTATTTTTTGTAAAACCATACTTGTGGAAGCGACATGTTATATATGAGTTTAGACCTTACTCTGTGATTATTACTTTGGGAAATAAGTTGTACATGATACTGGAGGTAGCCCTACCTACCACCATCTCTTTGATCTCTACAAAGAAATGCAGTAAGATCATTTCATGGACCAGCAGCATATGGATATGGTCGTGGAGGAGTACAGGGGACTTTTTGCCTCACCTACGGGGGTACCTCTCCACTGTAAGATAAAGCACTCCATCGATCTAACCCCGGGCACACCGCTACTCAATGGACTGATCTATCGACTCTCTATTCTGGAGAACGATGAGATCAAGAGGTAGATTTAGGAGCTATTGTAGAAAGGGCACATCAGGCCAATCCCATCACCCTGTGGGAACCAGATTGTATTGGTACAAAAGAATGATAGAACCTAGAGACTCTGTATTGACTATCGGGCACTAAACAAGATCATTATCCATAATAGGTACCCAATCCCACAGATTGATGACCTTCTAGAAGAGCTCAAGGGGACCAAATATTTCAGCAAGTTTGAATTGAAGTCTGATTATCACCAGGTGCCTATCGAACCCTCCGATGTGTCGAAGATTTCCTTCAAATACAAGGGGGGCCTTTTCGAATGGTTGGTCATGCCTTTCAGGTTGATGAATGCCCCCGCAACCTTCATGAGATTCATGGATGACATCTTGTGACCCTTCACCAATGCATTCATTGTGGTGTATTTAGATGACATCTTGATTTTCATCCAAAGTTGGGAAGAGCACCTCCACCATATTCAATAGGTCCTCCAGACCCTCCGACAACATAGGTTGTGTGCCAATTTGGAGAAATGCACTTTTGGCATGACCCAGGTTCAATATTTGGGGTACATCATTGATGAGCAGGGTGTGCATGTGGACCTAGACAAGATACAAGTCATTCTAGATTTGCCAACCCTAGCCACTCTAACATAGCTCCACAGCTTTCTAGGCCTTGCTACTTTCTACCACAGGTTCGTGTTGGGGTTCTCTCATATCACTTGGCCTTTAGGTCAAGTCACCAAGGGCAGAACCAAAGAAAAGTTCTTTTGGTATGAAACCAAACATAAGGCATTTTTTGAGTTGAAGCAACACCTCTACTCTACACCAGTGCTCACATTATCACACCTGCAACAACCATTTAAGACTGAGACAGATGCCTCCAACTATGCTATTGGTGCAATTCTTACTCAATAGGGGCATCCAGTGGCTTACAACAGTGAGACACCTTTAGACACAATCTGAAAGTATCACACCTATGACAAAAAATTGTATTCCATTATGCAGGTCTGTCGTCAATGGAATAATTACATTATGGGGAAGGAAACGATCTTCCACACAAACCACCAACCCTTGTAGTTCATACAAACACAAGGGAAGTTGTAGAATGATCGCCATAAAAAATGGTCCACATACCTGCAATAATTCCATTTGAACATTAAGTACAAGAAGGGCATCACCAATAATGTTGCAGACTACCTCAGATGACCACCAGTCATGGCGCTTATCAATGTGCTCGAATCCTATGGGCATGAGACTTCGGGGTAGCCGCATCTTTATGAGATTGATCCAGAATTTGGAAACACATACTAGACACTCTTGGAAGGTAAGAAAGTTCCAAATTTTCACCTCCAGGATGGACTTTTATGCCACCTGGGACATATATGTGTTCCTTGAAGTGAGCGTGCCAAGATGATTTTGGAGGCGCACTACAATCGGGTCGCTAGACATTTCAAAGTAGAGAAAATAGTGGCAGTACTACAAAAGTATTTTTATTGGTCGAACCTTCATCAAGATGTTGGGAGGTACATTAAATCCGACACTGCCTATGCCATTGCCAAACTAACCATCAAAAAGCAAGGCCTATATACTCCTCTGCTTACTCTTAGTCGATCATGGGAATCCATCTCCATGGATTACATGTCGGGTCTTCCTTCTACTAAGCATGACAATGACTGTGTTTTCGTGGTCGTCGACGAATTCTATAACATGGCCATTATAGCAGCCTGCAAGAAGAGTATCACAAGAGAGGCCATTGATAATCTCTTCTTTGAGAAAGTGAGCGTACACTTTGGGATCCCACCGTCCATTATCTTAGATTGGGACAACATATTCCTAAGTTCATTTTGGTCAAGTCTCTGGTCAATGTTGGATACCAAACTCATTAAGTCCATGTTTTTCCATCCCCAAAATGATGGCCAAACAGAAGCCATCAATAGGATGATCATACACATTTTGTGCATGTAAAAATCGAAGCATCCACGCACATGGGATGAAAGCCTCCCTTATGTCCAACACAATTACAACAGAGCTCTCCAAATCTCAACGGGCCACAACCCCTTTCAAGTAGGGTTGGGATTTCAGCCATTATGTCCCATTGATGTGGCCATACCCTTTGCAGCTACTCATGCAAATTCGACTCATGTCTAGTCTGAAGCCGATAGGGCTAACAACTTCATTGAGCACATTCAACAAATCCACTAGCAAGTCCATGATATATTGGACAAAGCCAATGCTAAGTACAAACAACGCCATGATTGGCATCGGGTGTCGTACAAGTTCCAGGTGGGCAAAAAAATTTGGCTACATTTGTAGAAGGAGCACCTCACTAGACCCCACCGCAAGCTTCGCCCGCTTCAATATGGGCTATACACCATCACCAAGGTTGTAGGGGACAATGCATTTGAGCTCAAAATTCCACCATTCCTTGGTATACGACCAGTGTTCAATGTAGACTGCCTTCAGCCATACTTTCTACCATTGTTGGACACATCTAACATTGCAGAACAACTCACACCAACATAGCTAAACCCATATGACATGGAACAGGCCACAACTAATTGGATCATGGACACATAGATCATGAACACTTTCTAGCAGAAGATCCAACTATATCAGGTTGTCAAAGCTGGCCAACTCTTGCACCAAGGCAAGTGGCTCACCAGGGACCAAGTTTAGTAGAAGTTTCCCCATCTTATGGAGGCACTCAACACAATGGAGACCATTGCTTCCTAAGGGGGAGGACTGATCCAAGTGAATATTGGTGGTCACCCACCTATTCCAATTGGACCCCCAACGTTATCTCTTTCAGTTATTTAGTTTCCTTAATTGTAGCACAATTTACCATTTTTGGCAGTTTTTTAGGTCCTGAACTTTTAGAGACGTTTTGAGGCCCTAAACAACATTTTTAGGGAAAATGGAGAGATTGAAAAAATCCAAAGTTATCAAGCCTATTTTTTCATCCTTCTCTTTGAACTCTTTGAAACGAGATATTATGATAGCCAAACAGAGATCGTATGCCAAAGTTACGACCTCGGGAAGTTGATGTACCAATTTACCCAAACAGGCCAACAATTTTGGTGCTTCAACTCCTAGGGTTAGGTTTTTCGATGTTTAGGGTTTTCCATTGTGTCTCAATAAAAACTAAACCTTTGAGCCTCATTGTAACACAATTCAGAGGCATGTAGCCACTACATCTCTTCTCAAAGATAAGCTACCATCGTCTGAGCTAGTTTATTTCCATTATGTTTGTAAGCATATTTTAGTACTTGATATTAATGAAATGAAGTGTTATTTCTACTGCATCTATATATTTATGGTTATATCTTTGATTTTTTGTGTTCCTAATTAAGTTCGGATTAGATCTAGAGTGCTGAGATTTTGCAGGTTGTGTATCAATGTGTTGTTTGACAAATTGAGCATAGAAAGAAGCCCCATAATTGTTACCAACCCCTTGAGAATTCTTCCATCTATGCCATGACTAGCAAGGGAGAGATTGAAATTATAGAATTAAATATCCAAGAATTGCATATCATAATGCTGTGACAATTCCTGTAAAAGGCTACCTGAAAGATTATTGTGAGAGATATATAGAACTAAAACTTGGAAATATTTCGAATAGATTTGGGAATTGAACTCGATGTCTTGTTATCGTTCATGTATATTTGTGCTAAGTAATCAAAAAGGTATTATCTTCCAAAGCTTATTATTTCCATTCTTCCATGACTAAAGGACTATAGGGTTACCATCTTTGACTCCTTAATTTTTTTATCTTCATGAAAAGCATTCAAATTCAAGTGAATATTGTTAACCAGTGATATTGTTCTAAACCCTTACCCCACGTCACCACTCATCTTCCAAATAATAGACTCATCAAATTTGTTTGGCTTGTATTGTGTCAAGAGAACAGGTTTGGTTTCTCCAAGTCCATGCTTTAGGTCCTTACCAATTGCTTTATTGATTAGAGAAAACAAAGGATGACTAGCCTCGTCCTTCACTTTGGTGTTGTATGTATCATCCATCACCCATTGTTGGGACTTGTCATGGGAATTCGCATGGACCAAAATGGTAGATCCATTATGGATCACAAGCCATAAGTTAGGATCAGCCTTGGTAAAAACCCTCACGACCTGTCCCCACAACAGAGAGGGCTCGTGTCCAGAATGTGGGAATGCATCCTTCATATGCCCATAGCCAGACAGTGTGATCGAACCCTCAGAAGTCCCACATCTAGGTCACTGGAACGAACCAGAGTTAGTGTTACATTATAGTCTCTAAAATGTACAATGAGATTCGTGGTGGATGACATGCCTGAACCCCTGATAACCATGATATTCTTCTACCTGTGAAATGGTTTGGTGAGCATGATTTTCTACCTGTGAGTAGGGTTGTGGTGAAGGCAATGGGGTGTAATATCCTAGTTTTGGGAATTGGGCTCTTGGTGGAGGATAGTATTCTTCGGCTCTGACAGGAGGGGAAAATTTTGGACTCCGGTGAAAACTGTGATGATAGTGTTCGTCTTTGTAGTGTTCTTGTTCATGATCTTTATGGTAGTGATGGGGGTGGTGCCTGCATGGGAATTCCATGACATTAATTATGTGAATCGATCCTTTCAGTGGCTAAAATCTGAGAATGCATCAATTTTGAATAATGTGAATGAATGCATGTAGGGGAAGTAAAAAGCAAGAAGAAATCTACATCAAGTTAATTTGTTTGAGACCCTTCAGGTCCATGATTTGGAGAAACTAGAGATCTCACAAGGACCCTTGGCATTATGCCCTTCATTTGCATATCTGATATGAAGTGGCTCCCTGGTAGATGCCCTAGTAGCAAAATCCCCACAACACATCTGGTTCGTCTATCACAATATACTCCCTTCCAATGACAACAGTTGGAGCCATTCTATGACTACAAATGCCCAAATGTGTCACACTACCCCTTGTGTCTTTAATCCATCTACATGCCTAACTCAAAACAAAATTGCACCAATGAAGAAATAACAAACCCCATATTGATCCACATAAACTGCAATGCCACCGAATGGGAGATTGAAGCCTAGACGTAATTTCCCCAAATGTGGCACAAGTTACCAGATTTGTTAGAACTTTAGCATACCTAGAATTGAGCACTCAATCATATGGGAAACACATTTATTCTTTACAAACATGATTAAAATATGAAAATAGAAATGACTAATGACAAAGAACACTCACGCGACACAAGCTCAACGAGTGCTCATTCTTATCATTCTATGGGTTAGGCGAGAAGTTTCAAAAATGTTGCAGATCGAAAAAAGTTATGGTATCAAGGTGACAGATTCACCTTGGAAACTCATACAAAACCCCCATTTTCATGGAATCGCAAGTCACTTTGATACCACTGACCCAGATCTTGGGGGAGGCCCTCAAGATATGAAAATTTGAAATTCCATAAAAAGAGGAGAACACACAGTAAACAAAACTACAAAGAAACTATTTTTTTATTAAAATAGAGAAGAACTGTAAAAACTACATTGTGGTGGACCATCTATCCCTTTACAAAATGAGTCTTGTTACTTATAGCCTTTTTGAGATACAATACCATGGGTAAATTCCATGGGTGGATAAATTCCATGGGTGGATGAATACCATGGGTAGATGCCACTTTCCATTTAGATTATTCCTCCCCCCTTAAGAAGCAATGGTCTCTATTGCATGACATCCCCTCTTGAGAATCCTTTGTTAGATATGAAGATCCACTGAAGAGAATGGTTTTATGTGCTTGACCCATAGCCATGATGTACGAAGATTCCAGGATGGAGATACCCTATAAAGCTTGTGACCAATTGTGATACTAAAAGCATGTGACCTAGAAAATGGACTTCGATGAAGCGTGGGTAGAAGATGACCCATAACCATGACAAATAAATATCTGAGGATAGATATACCCTATACCGCTTGTGACCAATTGTGATATTGATAGTGTGCAACCTAGAAAATGAACTTTGATGACAGGGGCCTTGTGCGGTTGACCCATAACCTTGGTTTTGTGGTTGACCAATAATCATGATGAATGAGGGTTCGAGGATAGAGATACCCTATAATGTCCTCGGGATAGTTCATTTTCCAAGTTACCTAGTAGAAGTCTGGTGGCTTATCTTTGTAAATTATGACTATCCAATTAGATGTTGTAAAAACAAGTACTCAATTTTCACATTTTTGTTTTTCATTTTTTTGATTTGATAGTCTCACCATGCAATCAAGAGGATTAAAGTGTGCTTAATGATAGTCATAAAAGATAACCCTGTCACTATGGGAACCCTTGGCAGATAAAATGATTGAGGGAGACAAATATGTCTTTGATGTCACCAAGGTGCATTAGAGTACACTTGAAAGTGTGATGCCTACATTAAGAGGTATTGAACCATTGAATATATTGTGTGAAAGGTCAACAATCCTTAAATTTCCTTCAGGAAATTGGCCCTTGGTGGAGGTTTGAATGGAGATCCAAAGTGTTGAGATTTTGCAGGTTACGTATCAATGTGTTGTTTGAAAAGTTGAGCACAGAAAGATGCCCCATAATTGTTAACAACCACTTGTAAATTCTTCCATCTATGTCATGACTAGCAAGGGAGAGCTTGAAATTATAGAATTAAATATCCAATATTTGTAGATCATAATGCTCTGACAATTCTTGCAGAAGGTTTCCTGAAGGATTGTTGTGCGAGATATATAGAAACAGAAACTTGGAAATCTTTCCAATATATTTGGGAATTGAACCCAATGGCTTATCATCATTCATGTACAGTCATGTCAGGTAATAATAAAGGTACTATATTCTAGAGCTGAATATTTCATTTCTTCCACGACTAAAGGAATACAGGGTTACCATCTTTGATTCCTCCGGATTTTTTTTTATCTTCATGGAAAGCATCCAAATTCAAGTGAATATTGTTAACCAGTTGTATTGTTCAAAACCATTGCCCCATGTCACCATTCATGGTCCAAATAATAGACTCAACAAATTTTTTTGGCTCATATTGCATCAAAAGAATAAGTTTGGTTTCTCCAAGTCCATGCTTTAGGGCCTGAACGGTTGCCTTATTGACCAGAGAAAATGAAGGACAACTAGCCTCATCCTTGACTTTGGTGTTTTATGTCTCATCCATCACCCATTGTTAGGACTTGTCGTGGGAATTTGTATGGACCAAAATGGTAGATCCATTATAGATCGCGAGCTAGAAGTTAGGATTAGCCTTGGTAAAAACCCTAAAAACCTAGCCTTGTCGCAGAGCGAGCTCATGTCTAGGCCATGAGAACAAATCCTTTGTAGCCTTGTATCTAGGTAGTGTGATCAAACCCTTGAAAGTCCCACAACTAGTTTTGTGGGAATGAATAGGAGGGAGTGTCACATTCTAGTCTCTGAAATGGATAATGAGATTCATGGTGGACGACATGCCCATATCCCTGATGACCATGACATTCTTCTACCTGTGAAAAGCTTTGGTGAGGATGATTTTCTACCTCTGAGTAGGGCTGGGGCGATGGAGATGGGGTGTAATACCCTATTTTTGGGAACTGGGATCTCAGTGGAGGATAATATTCTCAGGCTCTAGGGGAAGGTGGAAATTCTAGACTCTGGTGAAAATCGTGATGATGGTGTTCACGTTCGCATTGTTTTTCTTCATGATATTTATGGTGGTGATGAGAGTGGTGCCCGTATGGAAATTCCATGAAGTTAATTCTATGAATCAATCCTTTCAATGGAGAAAATCCAAGAATGTAGAAATTCTGAATAATGTGAATGAATGCATTCAGTGAAAGTAATAATCAAGAAGCAATTTGCATCGATTTAATTAGTTTGAGACCCCTCAAGTCCATGATTTGGAGAAACTAGAGATCTCCCAAGGACCCTTAACATTATGCCCTTCATTTTCATATCTGATATGAAGTAGCTCCTTGATAGAATCCCTAATAACAAAAGCCTCACAACACATCATGTTTGTCTATCACAAGATACTCCCTTGTAGTGACAACATTTGGAGTCATTGCATGTCTGCAAATGCCTAGATGTTTCACACCACCCCTTGTGTCTCTAATACATCTACATGCCTGATTCAAAACAAAATTGCACCACCGAAAAAATAACAAACCCCATATCGATCCCCATAAACTGCAATACCACCGAATGGGAAATTGAAGCCTAGGCACAATTTCCCCAAATGTGGTACAAGTTACCAAATCTGTCAGAACTTTAGCATACCTGGAATTGAGGACTTCATCATACTAGAAACATATGTATTATGTGCAACTGTGACTAAAATATGAAAAGTGAAATGACTAATGACAAACAACACCTGCGTGACATGAGCTCAATGAGTGCTCATTCTTCTCATCCTATGGGTTAGGTGAGAAGTTTCCAAAATGTTGTAGATCGAAACAATTTATGGTATGAAGCCAACATATTCACCTTGGAAACTCATATAAAACCCCCATTGTCATGGAATCACAACCCGCTCTGATACCATTTATCCAAATCTTGGGGGAGGTCCTTGAGATTTGAAAATTTTGAAATGCCAAAAAAAGAGGAGAACACACAGTAAGCAAAACTAAAAAGAAACTTTATTTTATTAAAATAAAGAAGAACTGAAAAGCTACATTGTGGTGGACCATATGTCCTTTTACAAAGTGAGGCTTGCTGCCTATAGCCTTTTTGACTTACAATACTGTTGTACCTTTGTAGATAATTCTAGGTTAAAGAATTATGCCAGAGCATCTAAAATGTTTTGTTTGTTCTGAGTTTTTGGATGACCAATGCTCTAAACTGTCTAAACAAGTGAAATTTCTTAATTACTTAAGATGTATTAAAAGGGTTGACTCTTCACCTCTAACATAATTTAGCTTTTGAAGAGATATGTCAAGTTGAAGTTAAGAAAATATATGATTAATTAAATCATCAAACAAATTATTTAACTTAGTCATATACAGATGAATGTGTGTAAAATGATTTTACATCCAACAGAGTATATTTAATACTTAAGGGGAAGTGACAATTTAAAGATGTAGAGGAGTTAATTAAAACATATAGTCTAATTGACTAATCTATGTAATTGATAATAACTTTGTAGGTGTTTTCAGATAAATTGAAACTCAATATTATCATACCCAAAATTCCCATTAATTTCAAATATATGTGGACTTAAACAAAGTGAAAATATAATAACAAAGAATTACTCACAGGGACACTGAATTTGAGGCTTCTGTGATGACTGGGCTGAAAAGGCTATTGTTTTGTTGCTCCTGGAAATTTGCATCCTGTTGCAAAAACCTTGTTGTCTGCTGCTAAAAAATTGTGTCTATTTATTTGAGAAGTTGCCATATCTTGTCCCATCTTTCTTCATTTGGAGTGGAATATTTAATTAACTTTCTGAATTTTTCATCTACTTCAGTGTATTTCTGAAAAGTGGGCTTAATTACAAACAAATTATTGATCTCATGCTTAATTAATAAATCAAAAATTAAACCTTTAATGAATGTTTTTCCTATATTAGTTCCCCTGATCTTGGCAAATTTGGATTTCTCTGTAGCAATAGCATGCAACCTATGTTGGTATTCTTCAAGGGGAATGAGTTTGTTTGCCTTTTGTCTTAAGCCTGGAAGTCCCTTTTGATGCAGAATATTGAACTTCCTATGAAATTTCTAAATGTTGGCTTCTAGATTATGACATTTATTTTCTAGTTGTAGCATTAGATTTCTCATAGTGAGAATCCTTCTCACTTCCAAGATTGTTTCAGTTTTGTCCCTATTTCAAATTCTTCCAGTTCTTCCCTTGTCTTTGAATTTATAATTCTAATTAATGTTGTAGCCTCTCCTGGTTTTTGACCTAGGTCTTTCTTTACCTTTGCAATCACTTCCTTCGATCTTTCCAATAGCTCCTCTTGTTCAAAAATAATCTCAATAGAAGGCCACAATTTTGTCATGGACTCATTAATATCTACCCATATGTTTTCATTGGCCTGTGCAATGGTCTAAGCAATAACGATCTCATTTTCTAGAGACTCTATTATTTGAGTTAGCCTATGAGTTTTCTGAAGCTCTATTAAGTAAACATTATCAATATTTAACTTCTGCTCTTGGAGATTGTTGAGTCTATCCTTCAGCTTCAACATCTAAGTTTTGCCTTATCTAGAGATTTTAAAAAACAAGTATATCAAATAGTTCCATGCAAAAAGTTCCAACACATCTAGAACTTTTGGAAAATCCAAATCTCACCACTTGGATGTACAAACGTAATTAAATGTGTATTTTGAAATCTTCTAGATATTGAAACTTTGGGATTTTGGAAGGTTCCATTTGTAGGGTTTTGAGGTTAAAAGTTAAGCCAATGTAATCCAAATTAAGAGGTGAAGGTTTCATTCCAGATTTTGTAGAGGATCATTCAGTTTGTTAAAGAATTCCATTATTATTTTTGAGGTTTTCTAAAGGAGTTTAATTATGCATGTTTTTCAAAGGATTTGGTCGAAGAAGGTGCACAATTGAATAGAAAGGAGAAGATCAATCCAAGATCTGATCAGGTGTGTGTAACAGACACACCTAAACAAGAACAATTAATCGGATAGCATGCTTAGGATTGTAATTCAAAGTCTATTGATTCATGTATATTCCATGGGAACCCATAAAATACGGGGTGCTACAAAAAAGTAAGGTTTTTATCCTCTTTCTCTCCAATAAGATAGTAAAGAAACCCTTACTACATAGAGTGAAGGAAAGTTGGCCTTTAATGAGGGGCTTCAAAAAGTTTTCAATGCACACTACAAGGGATTTGGGGAAGGTTAGATCCCTATAAATTGGTTGATCAAACCCTTGTCAATTAACTAGGAGGTGAGGGTAAGGTTACAAAATCTTATATCCCTTGAAAAATAAATGAAAATAAGTGGGGTCCCTTAGTAAAAGTATGTTAGTTATCTTCCTATAGCACATTGTTTTACTTGCACATAGAAATTGGTGGCTTGCTATCTTTATTGATGCTTATTATATTAGTGTTGATTTTTTATTTTTATTTTATAATTAGTGAATCATGAGGCAATTGTATTTTGTATTTAAAAGGTTAAAAAAGAAGTTGCAAAAACATCTAGATTACATATTTATGAGATATATATTTATGTTTGATAAGAGGCTTGTGACATCTCTTTTTACAAAATTTACATTACATTACTTGGTGGTTGTATTTTGTATTTAAAAGGTTAAAAAAGAAGTTGAAACATCTAGATTACATATTTATGAGATAGATATTGATATTTGATAAGAGGCTTGTGACATCTCTTTTAAAAAAAATTATATTACATTACTTGGTGGTTTAAAATGATAACTAACATTGTCATATAGAGATATACTAAATGGTTAACCATACAAACGTTCACATGTTGGTTAATGTTTTTATAATAAGTTTATACCAAGAGCCATGGCATAGGACCTTAACCTCTTTTGCATTCATCATAGTTGAAGAACTCTCATTATCAAAATTGTGTTATTACACTATATAAAGGTTATAATTATCAAAGCATAATGGGTTTGAGTAATAAAGATGGTCATGGGTTAATGCAAGACATATGGCATAAGTTTGAAGTTGTAAGTTATATAACATTACAAAACAATATATCACATTTATTGATATGACATGATATGTAAATAAACAAATATTGTAAAGTGAGATGGGGTCTCACATGTCTTGATGGTAATTAAAGTTTGTATTACTTTGAAGTGATGCCATTGTTAATTGTTTATATATAAACTTAACATTTATATGATCAATTAATTAAGATTCAATTTATTTGTTAATAATAATATATAAGGACATATAAATAGACTTCCACTCATACCAAATCAAAAGTCAATTTTTTACAAAAATATAATTTAAAACTTTCACAAAACTAAATTATAATCAATCATCAAAAATACTTTTACTTCACATCTTAAATTTTTTTTTTTCACAAACTACATAACTTATTAAAATATATAAATATCTTAACTCACATAATATAATATTTAAATTTTCTTAAAAAAAAAAAAAAAAACAACAACAACACAACAACAATCAATACTCACTTAAATATTTTCATAAATAAAAATAATAATAATAATAATTCTATTATTTCCTTTTTCCTATCATTTCTTTTGGTTTTCATATTCACTGACAAATTTAATATATTTAAAAAAAAAAAAATTTGCTTGCTTTTAATTCACACCATCAACATTGTAACTCATATTGAGTTCTCAATCTCATTTCAATCTCATTCACCCTCCTTACTTTTGGAAGATGCCACAATCACAAATGAATTTGGAATTTTGCCATCCCATCTAACGATGACACTGCAATTATGAAAGTATATATCTTTCGTAGCAACTTCGCTGAAAAAGCTAACATGGAATCCTAGGTGGGCCCACTTTCACAATTCACCAAAACTGGACCAAATTGCTTTCACAATTCACCTTTAATCAAATTCCAATCTATTTTGTTGGGAAAAGCAAATGTCACACAAAATCAAAGAATCTTTGTCCACCCACGAATTCGTGTCTTGCATTAGCGGTCTCCTTATTTGATGGTTTAAATAGAAAAAACAAAACACTAAGTTCCCTTGCGAGATAGCAAATCTTTATAAGCATAGGTTTTTTTTAATTCAAAATTATATTGCTATTAAATTTATAGTATGGGAGAGTTTTATAGATAAGGTATTGTATCATGTAATTGGAATTTAATTATTTATTTTTATTTCAATTGGTTATGTATATTAAAATTATAATTTTTGTTTTAAAGTATTAATATTTTTTTTAATTATAATTATAAATTTTAATTCTATAATATTTATGTTGTTATGTCAAGTAATTTAAATATTTAAATTTTTTGACTTGTTATTGTTTTGCTAGAAGACTAATTATATATTAATATGGTAATTTAGTAGGTTATTATATGAAAATAAAGTTTATTTTAAATCCGGTATGTTGAGATTTTCTATTTAAACTAAAATAGGCAGAAATCTCTGTAGGTGACAACAATAGGAAATCTGTTGCTGGATTATCTCCAGGTTGTTGGGAGCAAATTAATGCATCCTAAATTTGATGTGAGAGCAGTTAGATTCTCTCTACTATAAAATAGGTTGTCATACGGATAGCTGGGAGAGAGTGTGAGGATTTCATTGATGTAATCTCCAAATTTTGATTAATATATTCCTAATGCCTATGTTTGGTGGACGTAGCCCAGATTGGTTGGGTGAACCACGTTAATAGCTGTGTTAATTTTGTGTGTGTTTAATTTATGTTTCCTGTGCACCTGATCCAACAATTGGTATCAGAGCACTGTTGGAGGAGGGGTGCGGACTGAGCTGCTGGTGAGTTTGCTGTGCGTGGTGAGGAGTAGCCGCTGAGGTGAATGCTGGTGCGTTTGCTGGACAGCCCTGGCGTGGTGGGGAGCAGCGCGCTGCTATACCTGTACTCCACGCAGCAGAAGAGAGGATCGCCTGATCGTTTACTGGTTGGCGCGCGTGGAGCTGGAGGTAAAGGTCGTTTGTTTTGGAGCCTGATTTTGTTTATACAATTGCTGGTGCATTCCTTTGTTTTTTAAAATCGCTGGTCCAACAATTGTTTCTTTGGTATTTAAAGAAACAGCGTGGGTTTGATTTAAAACTGCCTGGATGTATTTAAAAGTCAGCGTGGGTTTGATTTAAAGAAACAACGTGGTTTTTATTTAAAAAAACAGCATGGTTATGATTTAAAACTGCGCGGATATATATATGATTAAAAACAGCACGGATATATATATCTGTTTAAAACAGCACGAATATATGTGCGCACAGCTTGATACATATGTTTGATAAACCAGCGTACATATATATAATGGAAACATCCACCGTATAAAAGAAAAGGCGTAGTTTGCCATATATGAGTTATGGTTATATATATGTTTAAAAAGTTAACACATGTGGTGGAGAAAGAAATTTTTTATGCCATTAAACAAAAAGGAGTCCTTTGCCATTAAACAAAAAGGAGCCCTTTGCCATTAAATTTTTTTTGGAAGCCTTTTTTTAAAAAAGGACTTATATTACTTTTTTTTTTTAAGTGTATATGGCAGAAGGCAGTTTTGTTTGTAAATGAGTGCAAAGGCAGTGTTTGGTTGTGTAAAAACCAAGGTAAAAGCAGAATTTTTTTTTTTTTTATGGCATAAGTACAAAGACATAGGCAGAAATTTTTAAAGGCATAGGCAATTTTTTGTTGAGTAAAAACAAAGGCATTGGCAATTTTTTTTGCTGGTTGGATATTGGAGATTATTGTTTTTTGCTGATACAAGATGGCCAAAAATCAAAGTGCCCGGTTCGAAATTGAGAAATTCAATGGCAAGAATAATTTGAAATCTGGAAGGTGAAGATTGCACGATCTGGCTGGTTCAACAAGGTGTGCAAAGCATGTTGGGAACAAAAGACCTGGCTTCCATGACAGAGGAGAAATGGGATGAATGGCAGAGCTCTGAGCGAGATTCGGTTATGTCTGGCGGACGATGTTCTGTTTAACATTGTGTCAGAGAAAACCGCTGCAACGGCCTGTGGTCGAAGCTTGAGAAGCTCTACATGACGAAATCTTTGACAACCGAATTCCTCCTGAAACGACAGCTTTAACAGTTTGCGGATGAAGAAGGTACCTCAATTGCTGATCACCTGAATGTTTTTAATACCTTGTTGGTGCAATTAAACAGTCTAGATGTAAAATTTGATTCAGAGGATAAGGCGATAACTTTATTATGTTCTTTACCTAAATCCTGGGATCATTTTGTTACTTCCATAAGTTTTAGTACATCAGATATTCTTGAGTTTGACGATGTTGTTGGAGCCTTGTTGGCTGAGGAGACGAGGAAGAGGTCGAATGCAGACACATCTACATCAGAGGTAATGATGGCCAGAGGTCGCTCACGAGAGAGACACTCCGAGGGAAAGCATAGCGACTCTCGTTCAAAGTCCAAAGGAAAGAAGCCAAAGATGAAGTGATGGCATTGTGGCAAGGCTGGACATCTGAAAAAGGATTGTTGGAAGCGAAAGCAGGCTGATAAAGAGGGCTCTTCGACAGAAAAGAAGGAAGCCAATACCACAGATACAGGTTCAGTTTCAGGTATGAGTGATGAGGTATTGTCTGTTAATGCTTCAAAACATGATCAACATTGGTTTTTAGATTCCGGGGCATCTAACCACATGTGTATACATAAAGATTGGTTTAAAACATATAGATCAATTGATGATGGTGTTGTGTACATGGGTAATGATGTAACATGTAATATTGTTGGGATTGGAAGCATACAACTACAAATGTTTGATGGCACAACCAAAATATTAACTGATGTGAGACATGTACCAGATCTAAGAAAAAATTTGATTTCATTAGGAGCACTTGATTCAAATGGATATAAACTGTAATTCAAGGTGGAGTTATGAAAATCTACAAAGGTATCTTACTAGTGATGAAGGCTAAGAAAGTAGGAAATCTATTTCAGTTAGAAGGTAGAACTGGGTCAGATCATGTGTCTGTGTCTGAACATGACAGTAGTTCCATTCACTTATGGCATCAAAGATTGGGGCATATGAGTGAAAGAGGATTGAAAATTTTGGCTGACCGAAAGTTACTTCCTAATCTAAGATCTGGAAAAATGGATTTCTGTAAACATTTTCTATTTGGTAAACAAAGTAAACAAAAGTTTAAAACAGGAAAACATACTAGTAAAGGTATACTTGATTATATCCATTCAAATGTGTGGGGTCCAGCTCCTACAGCTTCATATGGTGGTTCGTCTTATTTTGTATCATTCATTGATGACTTTTCTCGGAAAGTTTGGGTCTACATGTTGAAAAAGAAGTCTGATGTTTTTACAGTTTTCAAGCAGTTTATAGCATTGGTAGAAAACAACACTGGTAGAACAAGAAAGTGTTTAAGAATTACAATGGTGGTGAATTTACTTCCAAGGAGTTTGACAGCTATTGCAAGGATGCAGGGATCGAGAGGCATAAGACCACGATTTATACTCCTCAGCAAAATGGAGTTGTTGAACGCATGAACAGGACTCTTCTAGAGAGAGCAAGGTGTATGTTGAGTAACACCCAGTTGCCGAGGGAGTTGTGGACAGAAGCAGTGCCAACTGCTTGTTATGTGATAAACCAATCTCCATCAACGGCAATAGACTGCAAGGTTCCGCAAGAGGTATGGACAGGACACCCTTGTGACTATTCTAAACTCAGAGTGTTTGGTTGTGATGCATATGCTCTAGTGCCTAAACATCAGCGAACTAAATTAGATCTGAAATCGAAAAGGTATGTCTTTGTTGGGTATGGTGATGGAAAAAAGGGATTTAGATTGTGGGATCCTACTACCCGCAAAATCATCATCAACAGAGATGTAAGGTTTAATGAATCCTCTCTTGTACAGTTAGATGTAGATAGAAGATTGAAACAGGATGATGTATCTGATTTCCAGCATATTCAGTTTGACAGCATTTCTAATGATAGTCATAATGACCATAGTTCAGATTCTAGTCATGAACAGGTTTCAGAATCAGATTATGAACAGGGTTCAGATGGAGGACAGGAACAGGTCTCAGATGGCGATCATGAAGAAATTCCAACAGTTGATAGACAACCCATTGTGGAAGCACCAGAAACATTCTTAAGGAGGTCTACAAGGATCAAACGCCGTCCGAGAAGGTATGATGATTCAGTTGCTTTGATCTCTAATGATGATGAACCTTTGTGTTATCAGGAAGCTATAGAAGGTTCAAATAGTGACAAATGGAAAGCAGCCATGAAGGAAGAAATGATGGCCTTGAGTAAAAACGACACATGGGATCTGGTGGACCTTCCGAAAGGCAGGAAAACTGTTGGATGCAAGTGGGTGTTCAAGCTGAAACGGGGTGTGAATGATACGGAAGATAGGTACAAAGCTCGGCTGGTTGCAAAAGGATTTTCTCAGAAAGCCGGCGTAGACTTTCATGAGATATTTTCACCAGTGGTTAAAATTGTTTCAATTAGAATTGTGTTAGCATTAGTGGCTTTGTTTGATTTGGAGTTGCAACAGTTAGATGTTAAGACTGCATTTCTACATGGTGATT